>JADDOH010005489.1:0-10000 GCA_016648135.1 Agrypnia vestita
ATATCATTTTAATTTATGTCCTTGATTTTGGGTTTTTTAAAGATATTGAGAAGTGGAGAGAAGATCATTTTTTGTTGATTATTTAAAAGTTTAATATAAAGTTAAAAACTTAATAAATAATTGTAAAACCATATATTCGACTAAATGGTCTAGACAAAAAGTCAGGGTTATGAATCCGAGAGCACCAGCTCTATATGGTTAACCCAAAATACACAAAGACAATATACCCATTAGACCGTCGGCGTCGTACCATTTATTAATGCTCCTGTAGCCAAATTAGCGAAACACCTGAACGTTCTTTTTAAAAAATATACCAAATTTTCACCACGATGCAGCGTCAAAAATTCTATAGAACTCGTTAGTAAAATTAAAAACATTAATCTTCCACATAATTGTCAATTTCTTTCTTTAGATTTTAAAAGCCTCTTTAGTAATATACCTATTAAAGAATGCCTTCCAATCAATGAAAATATTCTTGAAAAATCCAATATCAACCTTGTAATTAAAAAAGAACTACTAGAACTCATTAAAATCTGAGTTGAAACAAATTATTTCCTTTTTAATGGAACCTACTTTCAACAAAAGGATGGTCTTCCCATGGGATCACCGCTGAGCCCACTTCTAGCGGAAATATTTATGGACCACGTAGAAAACATAATCCTCGAATCTCCATCAGCTAAACATATAATATATTACGTCAAATATGTAGATGTTATCCTTCTATGTTGGAAGGGCACCAACAGACAACTAGACATATTTACTAAATGGATTAATACTATTAACAAAACGATCAGCTTCATGGTAGAACATGAAATTGAATCTAAAATAAATTTTCTGGATCTAACAATCGGTAAATACAATAATAAACATACTTTCGAAATATTTAGGAAACCAACATTCACTGATACAACAATTAATGTAAAATCAGCACACCCATGGTCGCATAAATTATCCGCTTACCACCCTATGGTGCATAGACTCGTCAGTATTCCCCTAAGTAAAAAAGCATATACAGACGAAATAGAAATTATCAAAAAAATTGCAATTAATAACGGCTATAGAATAAGTGACATAGAGAAAATGATTAGAAACAAAAAATACAAAAATTAAATTAATCTTATATACCCTAATCAGAAATATAATAATAATAAATATGCATGCATAGAATTTTTCGGCCCAACTTCAGTAAAAATAGCTAATGAAATTAAAAAGTGTGATTTAAAAATAGCCTTTAGAACCAATAACAATATAGGAACAAACCTCAAAAACCCTAAAAGCAAAACACCTAAATTAGAAAACAGTGGCATATACAAATTAACATGTAATCATAACGATTGCAATGCCACATATATAGGACAAACGGGAAGGTCTTTTTTAACTAGATTCGCGGAACACATGCGCTGCTATAAAAATAAAAATTAAGAGTCAAATTTGCGGTCCATTTATTAAATGAAAACCACGTCCCGCTAGGTGATAACGAGCCAAAACCTTTACATATAGAAACAAAAGGTTTTAGGATGAATTTACTTGAGCAACTAGAAATAAATAAATATAAAAATGATCCAAATATTAAACTTTTAAATAATCTACAAAAAATGATCTTCTCTCCACTTTTCAATATCTTTAAAAACCAAAAATCTAGGACATAAATTAAAATAATATTTATAAATAACACTTGCAGAAAACGGGGAATTTTGATAACTAAGCATAACGTTAACCGAGGCACCTTTAATGATAAGTACCCGGGAAAAAACGAACATTAATATAGGGCTTCACCACAAACATCTAATTACTCTAAAGGGGAAGGGGTAACTTAAAATTTTATAAATAAGTTGTAAGTACGTGGTATATCCACTGATTTGCCTTAAAAGCCGAAACAGCTGTAACACCTAAAAATAGTTAACCCGTAGAACTTAAGAATAAGATTTATTAAAATTTAATTTATTTTAAATTTCGCTAAAAATAAAGATTCACAGATGTTAAGAACAAAATTAGATAATATATTTTTAAGTTAATTATTTTGAATTAATTAATAGTAGTAAGCAACAATGGTAAGTGATTGAATGTGAAAAAAGAAAAAGTATATCAAGAAATGAGTGGATTAATGGGAGAAAAAGGATGAGGAGGTATGAGTCAGGATAGAGGTGGAGGAAGAGAAGATTAGATATAGTGAGTGATTGGTCAAAGTCGATTTGGTACATATTCTAGGGCATTCTTCTAAATTCTATAAGACCAATAGTGAAGAGGCCAATATCGATATCAATTTTTATTGAAAGCTTTGCATGCGCGATATAAAAATGTATTTTGTATATGGAATGCTCTATTTCTCGGAACATGCAAGAGCATGTTTTGTCGGGTACGTCTACAGGGAACATAAAAAGAGATTAAATCCAATTGATTGGGAAAATCGAGATATCCTCTCAGTAGTTTAAATAATAGTATTAGACCAGCACGTGCTCTTCGCTGTTCCAGAGTTTTTATGTTGTGGAAATGTAGTGCTTCGTGATAAGAGTCAAAAGATAAGTTATAGTGTTGAGGTGGCGAAGAAACTTATTTTGTATCTGTTCAAGTCTCGTAATGTATGTAATTTTTTGCGAGTTCCACACTTGTGTTGCATATTCCAGGTTGCTTCGAACGAACGCATAGTACAATAATTTTAGGGGGAATGGATTTTTAATGTTTTTGCACGTACGTAGTATGAAACCTAGTATGCTATAGGCCTTTAACAGAAGAAAGAATAAGTCTTATTCTTCTTTTATAAGATGCTAGGTCTGTATTGACAGGTCAGTCCTGGTCTTGTGACGAGGACGTCCAGCTCTCTCCCTATTTTGGTGGTCTCTGGAATACCGTGCATTCCGGTCTTGAATGGTCCATTCTCTCGACATGGTCCCTCCAGAAATACCTTCTCTGCTTGCTCCATCGCGCAATGTATATATCGTTTCATTGTGACAATGTTAGTGTAAATTATCTCTATAGCTCACCTATTAGAAGGCTGCATAGGTTAGGAAACGAGTATGGCTACAAATCAACAGTTTATGCGGCTAGTGTTTTTCGGAAACACTAGCCGCCTACAAGAAAGCTCTTCTGGACGAATTTGGTCGTTTATAATTAGTTATTGATGTCAAGTCTATCTCTTTTTGTAAGATTTTTGAATTTTACATTTCATTTTATTTTACTGTCATTTTTATTGCTTCTTGAGTTTCAGATTTGATTTTTTTACAATTATTTCATTTTGTTGTAATTTTGTTGCTATTTGAACTTCAGACATAATTATTTTAATTTGTTGTAGTTTTATTGATTGTTGACTTTCATATTTGATTTGATAACTATTATTTCATTTGATGTAATTTTGTTATACTTTATGTTATTCACTAAATGTTTTATTTTTCTTTATATATCACATTATTAATTGTTTTTGATAGAATTATACCTTATCTCCTTTTTTTATTATTACCTATCAATCTATACATCTTTATATACATTGTTTTTTTAATGGTACGTTGTACCGTTAAATAAATAAATTAATAAATCTCAGAATAGTTCATTATATACAGTTAAAAAAAATATAAAAAATTGTATATACCCTTATAGGTACATGCGTATATTTTTTTTAATATAGGTATAAAGTCGGTCACAGTACGGCCCTCGTAGCCCAGTGGGCATGACTCTGGCTTCTCACACCGAGGGTTCCGGGTTCGATTCCCCGTGAGGTCACAATTAATCGATATGATTTACTCAAGCCTGGGTATTTTGTGATGTGTTTCACTTGTGTAATTGGGCCTCTTGGCCTCTTATAGCGTAAATAAAATAAAAGAATAACCTAAGTTTATATACACTGCACGGCACCGACCCCTAGGTACTAAAATTTCATAATCTATTTTATGGGTTTATTGTCTACGAACAGTTTACATCTACGAGGTTGTCTAGATATTGTAAGACACATAGTTTTCTCGACTGAAATGATCATATTGTATCGAACACGAAAAAAAAAAAAATTATAAGCTTTCTTTGCATACATTTGTAATCGCTATAACACAGGCAGTATTCAAATATTGAACGCGTTGTTTTTAAGGTTAAAACTATTTTTACATTTCAGTTGTTTCTGCGGCTCTTGCGTGTGAGTGTTGTGATTATTAATTTTAAGCTAAATAATGACAAAATCATATCGAAAATGTAATTATGTATAGTCCATCTAGTTACGTGCAGGTTTCAATGCTCTAGCTAGTCGGAAAATTGGTGAATAATTTATTACAAGATACCACTGCAACAAATAAAATATGGTTTTTGAAGGACTAGATATATTAAATCTATGTTTGTCCATTTAATAATTAATAAATCAGTCATTAATAAATCGCTTACTAATTTCCATATTTTCTTTTGTCTCTCGCGGACAACCCATAATAAGACCAAATTTTTTATAAAGTTTTTAAATTAATTCTTAGATTATTAAATATTTTTGTAATAAAAGAAATAATAACATTATATTTTATGTGTGTTTTTTATTTACATTAGGCTACCAGTTTTGGATACTCTTTCCCTACTCAAAGTGACAAAAAATTCACAAATATACCTGTTCCCTCCAAAATATGTAACAAATAATTTGGCAATGCAGTATATAATGAGAATGTCTTCAAAATTGGAACTGTTTTTATATTATATACCCATTTATTCAATAAAATTGTGTTTTGTTTATTATTATATGCGAGTAAAAACTCGACAATTTATAGTTTAAATATTGAAAATTTTGAAAATTTGGAGAAATGTTTGGAACACACATGAAATTTGCAATTTTATATTTTGTTTTGCAAAAATAAATGTCAAGAAATTATAAAAGTTAAGATTTTCAGAAAAGGGACAGCATTTTTAATTATTTTTTGTTGGTCAGTTGGTCAGAGAGCATTATATTATTTTTTTCAAATCAGTAATACTTAGCTTCGTGCCGGTTTTTTAATGTTTATTCCTTTTGGTCGCTATTTTTGAAGAATTTTCCCTTTGGTCGCTCAACTTATAGTTTCATCTCGTGTTTTGCCATTCCTCATTTCACACGATAAAAGAATCAGTCATTAAATTCATCGGCAAAGGTGGAGTTTAAAGTCGTCGTATTTTATTTCCGATTTGCCGGTGGGTCCCAGCCAGGATCCGGGAAGAGATTTGAGAGTCGTGTAGACATTAATCAGTCTCTTTTCCTGGGGCTGGAGCGTACAATATTTGTATATCATTTGACTTGGACCATTATAAGTATGTTGAATGGATATTTAAATTTTGTTTTTAATCCAATTTAATATGTTAGTACACGTTTATTTGTATGTCTTCAGAGCCCATTGTTGGGTCCACTGTTCTGGAAAAATTAAATTAAATTTTCGTATTAATTTGGAAAGCATTAATTTTTCGGCTTTCTTAGGTAGTGTACTGTTCCAGAAATATTCTTAGATGAAGTACACTCATTTGTGTGTCAAATGGTATATTATGACATATAACATGACATAGTCATTATTCAGAACAGATGACTCTAAATTTCAGACATTTTTCTGTTTAATAAAATATTTCATCAGACTCAGATCTGTTACCATATGTGGGGTATAAAAGCAAAGGCAGCAATATTCAAAAACTTAAAAATGTTTTGAATGCGGAATGTTTGAATTTAAAATGTACTGAATTCTATATTTTATGTATCCATAACTTCCAAAATCATGTGTCCTATAAATTTACAGGCTATGTTTTCTACAAAATCTCGAATTCACTACGTTGTTAACAGTAATCCTAGATTATTGCAAGCAATTTTTTTTTTATATTTCTGCCTTTGCTTTTATACCCCACGTTTATAGTATCGCTTGTTATTTTTTTTAAATATTATTTTGATATGTTAATTAATAAAAATAATAATATTTATTTTTTAACGAACTGTTCATCAGAGCTAGTCCACACTACATCACAGTTAGGTTAGGGCCTAATTAATGAGCCGAAAATGTTGCCAGATTATTGTCCTAATACCAAAAGCTATGGAGATAAGTCACCCTTAAACGAATTTTTTTTAATATCTGTAAAATATCTGACTGCCATTAAATAAACTTGTATCGATTATTTAAAATTGGTTAATTAGTAATATGATAGAATACAAATCAAATTATTTATAGAGAATAAAGCTTTCAGAATTGGCATTTTGGTACACTACTTTTGCTTCGGTTACATTCATACATCTTCTCATGCATGCTTTATGGCTGTTGAGGCTTTTAACAGAGCCATTCTCCAATATTTGTAGTATCCGATCGTGCGTCGCCCTAATCTTTAGCGGACGCCTTCTATTCCTACTGCCTTCAATAGCTAAATCATATATTTTTTTAACCATCCTTTCCTCGCTCATACGTTCCACATGACTAAACCATTTCACCAATCCTTTACTATATAATGTATATTAATCTAATTTTTATGTACACTTAAACAGTTAACGTGTTGTAATGATAACGCATTGTGCCAACAAGAGATATATAATTTTTAATTTCAAATTGTTATAAAATTTTAATTTTAAAAACAAAATATTGTACTGCGCACTTTTTGAATTCAGGGTGGGTATGTTTTTTTTTTTAAATTAAATAGCTATTTAATTTTTCTAAACAAACTGTACGAACTCCAAGTACGTGTCACCAATCTTACTTGCTTGGCATTTATTCTCAGTACCTCGCATGGATTTATCGCCGAAATGTCAGACTTAGACCTTACCGAAGGAGCTTTCAAGAATTTTGACAAATCTCTTTTGAGTTTCCTGGTATTTTATCTGTGTTGTTCAGTGGTGTTAAAGGATTTCAAATCTACCAAAATTAATCAGTATTCCGATTTAGTTAAGTATGCTCGCGATACTAAAATGATTATGGCCTAACTAGTGCAATTTATAAAAAATCCTCTTTTCTCACCACTATTTTTACATCCTTGTTGGCTCTATAACCCTAAGCAGCAGACTTTACAATACCTCATGAATTTTCCACCATTGATCTCTACTCTATACTGCCTTTCTACAGCCATGGAATTCTGAGACATAAACATATGTTTACGTTTTAAGGGTTACATTTGACCGATAACAAGGTTATTGCAATTTTACAGGAAGGGAACCTATTTGGTCCCTTCCGAGTTAAATAAATTAACTACACAGCTTTGTGGTTAGACATTATGGCAGAGTGTTAGTTAAATAAGTATAAATCGCTACCAGATTTTAGGTCTACCGGTTTCGAGACATATCTGTCTCTTCGTCAGGACTAACACTACACTACTATGTTCACAACACTAATCTAAATTATTTAATTTTAAACTTTTATTATTGGTATTTACCAATAATAAAGGTTAGAAATTAAATAATTTAGAATTTTTTTTACATTAGGGAACGGTGAATACTAAAGCACCTCTACTAAACAACTAAATCAATTTTCCATTCAGCCCTTTTTTCAATTTAACTTTCACAAAAGATTTGGTAACACCCACATTAGACCCCTCCTCCTTCTTCACTCCCTCTCCCTCGTAGATTCTTGATCGTCCTGTAAGGCAAGTTAGTGCATGCTAGTCTTTTGCAAGATTAACACCACGTGATAAACCGGTAGACCTAAAATCTGTTAGTGGTTTATACTAATTTAACTAACACTCTGTCATAACTAAATTTTATTTTAATTTGATGCTGAACCAAAGAAGACAAGTGTCTGACACGACAGAAAATGAATTAGCGCTTTCAAGACTGGCAGCTAAAGTGTTCAAATAACGAAATTGTTGCCAACGCAAAAAAACGACAAGTGGGCATATTTTCCAACTAATCTAGATGCTTGAAACTGTAACGTCACAACATTCAGTATTATGTGTGTATAAATTAAGAACAAGGAGAAGTGAGGTCGGTTAGAAAGCTATGCATGCAGAGACATTCTGTACTCTATTCCAGTACACTTTTATACTTATTTTATGAATTCTGGCGTGTTTCGTACATAGCTGTCTCTTGTACACGTAAGTAGGTAAAAATTACGGCGCAGATGAGGGTAATTAAACGTGGTAAATATACTCGTGCAGTGCGACCTGGAAGGGTGTCCGAAATAAGGGATGAAAGCGGGTGCACAAAATGTCCAGATTAAAACAGTTGACCGCATAAATCACCGAGCGCGGCGCCCGAGTTCACAGCTCGGCGCTAGGCGGGTACGGCCACCAGACCTTTGTGAGTTATATCGCGCGCCATATATCATCAACTAGGGTCATTACTTTCATTCTGTTTATAATCTGATCCCGCTAAACGTTTATTTCGTTTTAAAATAGTAATAGATATAACGTTAAATATATACATTTGTGAAAATGTTTGTAGTACATTGATTAAAAGAGGACTACGTATAAGAGACAAGGCACACAAGGAATGAAAAATTGAGCGTGCAGTGGAGGTCCGCGCAATCCATTGTTGTAAAAATGATTAATTCCACCGAGACGTTGAATTTTATGTCTTACCTATGTTCTCGGTCATCGCCTCTTGCACATTCTAGAACTGCATTTGTTTCCAGGAGCTGATGAGTGTATATATTTTGGAAAACGTTACTCGTGGTTCGTAGTCAGCAGGTCGCTGCACATTAATATGTAGAACGCGTTTAAACAAAAAAATGCACGTGCAAGATACAGGATACATACAAACGTATGCATATTGTGCTTCATTCTGTCTGTGGTTATATACATAATTATATAAAACCACAGACAGAAGAACATCACCATAAGGTGATCTGGGGCCTTTAGTGTGGCCTATAAATATTTTCGGTTCTTACATTTTCCGTCAGAATATTGAAGTACTCAATGTCTAGGTAAAAGCGCGGTTTTTCATAGCTGTTTTCTTAAATTTATGTGTTATATATTTAAAATTCCTATAGTTGGTGTTCTTTGACTATAAATAGGAATATTTTGAGTACGGATCTTATTTGTGTATTGATGATAAAAATATTCTTTGTGTGTTTGTAGTAGTGCGTTTTTATATAGTTTGTCTATATACGGGACATTAAATCCTTTAAATAGTAAATCAGTGGGATAGGTTTTAGGCTTTTTTTAATATATACTTTTTTATAGAGATGCGAACCCGGAAAACATGTCGCATTAATATTTTTACTATTCTCAAAACAAGTCAAAAGCCTGTGATATGAAAATAGGACAAACTTGCTGGTGTCCTGGAATCGGGCTCGAACCACCGATCACCATATCACTAGGCGAGCATCATAACCACTACACCAACAAGCTAGACAATTTTTATATTTTTTTTACGCTTGAACAGGCCAAAAAGCCCAATTACATATGCGACAGCAAATAAGAGAGCTCTTATTGACGTTTATCTAGAAATCACAGCTTCAGTGGCTGGGACATATCTTGCAGATGCCGGCAGTTAGACCGTCAATATATTCCAGGCAAGACCAGAAAGCGGAAGATAAAGGGACCATCATAGGAGGAGCTGGTGGAAACAAAAAATTTGGAGGATTGCTGCGAAGAGAGGTTGCAACTAAATTGGACTGACGTGGAGAACAAAGCCCGTGATTGGAAAAGTTGGAACCTTCTATGCGGTGCAGGGACCCCGACCCATTAGGATAAGGGGTAGAAGAAGAAGAACAAGAAGAATTATTTTTTGTGAACACATAAAAGTAATCTGAAGATAAGTATTATGTGTTCCAACCCAAGCTGCCAATCCGTATTGCGTATTGTAATTCTTCGGATATGTTCCCATTCCATAAAATAATATTGAAAATAGGTAGTATCGGTCTATTCGCATTCGTAATCCAAGGTTGAGATCAAGACTGCAGAACACAGCGTTTAGAATTTGAACCATTTGTTTATTTCTGTACGCGCACGTGCACGGCACGTTGCGTTGGCGGAACACAAAAACGAATCCGAGATAGGATGAGAGAAACCTAACCTAACCTCCACACTCCACGAATTTCTTCTCGTTTGCGAACTTCCGGGCTGGTTTACACTGGAGGAACGTCTCCCACTTTTGCGTTTAGTTTTTTTTATG
>JADDOH010005489.1:15000-73871 GCA_016648135.1 Agrypnia vestita
GTCCCACCAGGGATATATACGCAACATATATGAACAGGATGGCGTGAGCCATTAGAACGAATTGTGACCCAGATGTCTTCAGCGGAGGATTGCCATTCCGGCCGAGCAATGCTGATCAGTTCATGTTTAACAGCTAAAACTACACCACCGCCAAGGCGTTGACCGGTTGAGGCATAGTCGCGATCCCTGCGATAAATGCTGTAACGGGAGTCAAAAAGCTCTTCGTTTCTAATGCCTTTATTGAGCCATGATTCCGTAAGGGCGATTATATCGTAGTCATTTGAATATGTGTTTTGAAGGATTGTTGTTGTTTTGGTACGAAGGCCTCTAACATTCTGGTAATATATGGTTATGGACATGGTGGACGAATAAAATAAATATTAGTTTGTAAGCGGCTAATTATCCGGTTACAACAGTGTAAAGTAATAAATCTAAAAAAAATAAAAATTAAAAAATAACGTATTCGAGTAGGTATACTAATAGCGGGAAGAGCTATCCACTTTTCTAACGGAGTTGATGTTTTGGTTTTGAGTGTAGTGTGTAAGTGTTCGTATGTTTGTCGGGATGTCTCTATATAACTAAGTGTGTATTTAAGAGTGCAAAAAATAGTATTAAGGTGGTGTGAGTGTATACTAAATGTAAAAAGTGTGCATTTGCGTTGTAGTATATTAGACATTTCAACGGAAGGGTTGATGTGTGGAGGTATACCTTTACATTTATCAACATAAGAATGAACAGTGTTGATGCGTGAAGGTACACCTTTACATTTATTCAAAATAAACTTTGACGTTTCAAAATGTTTTATCTCTATGGATATGATCTGACACTGACTCGCTGTGTGGATACAAGATTCTTCATCTACATCAAGTTGGAAAGGTTTCAGCAGGGAAAGGAGATGATATTTATGTTGTGAAGCGAGTAAATCCTCGCGTGCATTGTGAGTGTGAGCGTCTTGAGGAGACAGTTTATATGGACAACAAATAGTACAGTTAAAACCTAGTGTAAACATGAAATTCATTCCTCTAACTAAGAGACACACAGTAAATGTTATTTGATCTTTTTTATATCCACTTCCCGAAATATCGCGATAGGAGGAGACTCGTCGTTTCGTCGAACGTATATGCGGCAATGTTTCACCCAAACATATTGAAATCCCGCGCTTTTCGCTATGGATTTCACACTGTGTAGCAGCACTTTATTGCCAGGGGTCAGGTGATCGTTCACAAATACCCTGTGAGCATCTCCGGGTATACCTAAATCGCGAAAATCGTAATCGTGTTCAAAACAGATTCATAAAATATCTCGATTTCCATTCCCATCGTACTTACGCTAAGTTCCGCGACCTTTTTGAATATTACACCCCTGGTCAATCGCAGAAATATTGCTGAAGTTATAATAGCTCTTCATAAACTAGCAACTACTAATATTGACTTCAACAGCGCATCTCCCGGTATTGCAACAGCCCAACTCCCTGAGGGTACCCGGAAGATCCGCTATATCGGTCGATAATTTGAGCCATTCACATTGTAATACCAACTCCCAGCAAAACTCTTTTATATACCGCTCATATAATTTGTATCCCGAGTACCCGGAAAATCCGCTGGATCGATCGAAAATTTGAGTCTTTCACATTGTAATACCAACTCCCAGCAAAACTCTTTTATATTTCGCTCGTATAATAACACTACATTTGGCGAATTGGATCTCTTCAATTCATCAATTTAAAAATTTAAAACTCTTGTATATTCACCTCAGTCATAAACTTTTTTTTCTATTTATTTAGTTCATCTTTCTTTTTTTGTCCAGACCTCGTATATGTATATGCAGATGTATTGATCACATACCTTTATGCTATATTTTTTGCTCTTCTTTTTCTACTTATCTCTTCCTCTTTTTACTAAGTAGATCTGTTCTTTACTCCCCATTTTTGATTCCCTTTTTACCTTTAATTTTTTGACTCTCGTGGTTTGTTCTTAATGAAACTTTCATTTTTTATTTTTTTGTATAACTTAAGTTATTGTTGCTATATGTTAATACGTAACATGTTAATTCTATGGAAACGTGTGAGATTGTCTCAATATTATTAAATATTTTTATTTAATCTGATTTTTATTTATACTGTTAGTTTCCTGTAAATAAAAAATATGTGAAAGTAGGTATGGAACAGAAGTAGGTATATTTTTGTGTGTCTATTGTACTTACGACTTATCGAACCGGCTGGCTTAAGTTATCACCTTATATCATGTGATGTGGTAGTGCATCATGGGTTGAATTGGTAAACACCCAGAAAGACTTCCATGCCTACATTCCCATGTAAAAAATAGCTTCGTCTCTGTGAGACATCTATAATGTATTTTGATTAATGATGTTCCCTTGGGGATACAACGCAGTATTGTTTTTTGAGAAATTTGAACAAACTCAAAATATTATTGAAGTCTTGAAAGTACTGCTCTCCCACAATTCTACTATAGCTTATGGTGTAATCCATTTGCAATAACATCCTACATGGTTGAAAATTGAATTATCGGAATCAGCACTCGCCATCACCCAAGAGACATGTGAAAAAATCCACTACAAGAAAATTAAAATGGTTTCGTTCCTTCAGTAAAACGGGAATAATTTTAAATATTTTTCAGTCTTGAGTCTTTCTACAGTAAAAACTTAAGTTAATAAAATAAAATATTATTTTGGCGTAGAATATGTGTATTTAGTCTGTAAAATCTTCCCGGAAAACTGCTTGAAAATGTAGTAAAATGTTTACTTTTTATAACTTATCATTACAAAGCCAAATATACGAAAATATGTATATTTGTGACATAATTTATCCATATTCCACAAAGTGGAAAAATGAACATAGAGAGCTAATGATGAAAGTTAATTTAGCGACATATTTTAAAACAGTATTTTTTTTATTCTTTTTTTACGTCTCAACAGGCCAGGAGGCCCACTTACAGAAGCGAAATACACCACAAAACACCCAGGCTTGAATATATAACATAGATCAAAATTGTGACCTCACCGGGAATCGAACCCGGAACCCTCGGTGTGGGAAGGCAGTGTCATACCCACTGCGCTACGAGGGCCGCCGCGCAATAACGCCGCAATCTTGAAACAACTTTGAATTCAAGATTGATTGATTGCTTATGATCTATACAATGCACATTTTCCAATTTTTGTATACATCACCCTAAGAAAAGGTCATAAATAGCCCGGAAAAGCTGATGGTAACAGGAAATTTGCAAGGCCAGAGAAAGAGGCCGAACTTCAACTCGACGGACTGACCAGATCGATGAGGCTGCTCGCTAACCTAAATATGTGTTAGGTATTGCCTATATCAAGGCGCCGTTCTTAACGGAGCCATTCTTTCCCTTCTACTCCTCTTCGTCCTACACCTAAATAGTTGTAACTGGATTGTATATACTCTAAGGTTGTAACCCACCTGCCGTCGAGGAAGTGTGGAAGTTTAAATCTTTGGCGTGTGTCATCGTGTCTCAATGCATATCGAATCTTGATCGAAGTAATATTTCGTGTGTATCGTGCTTTAGCAGAAAGTGTTTTATAATTTTATAACAATTTTTATTACAATTTTTCTTAGAAAAGAGAAAAGGAAAAGAAAAGACTAGAAAGTCTATTAAAAGAATAAAATACATAACTTATAAAATTGTGTTACATATAGTACCTCTCCATTTAAGAGCATTGCTCTTGTGCTCGGACGAGGTACTGTAACGATATTGGCCTATTCAAATAGACATTGCTGAAAAATTATACGAAAATATCTATCTGCTAAAGTTTATAATAAAGAGAAGCTTCACAACCCGTTAAATACTCTATAATTAAATATTTGCCGGATAAGTAGGTGCGGGCGAGCTTTATTATTTCTGCACGCGGGCGTGTAAAGCAGGCTTTATGTTATTTTGTTTAACGAGATGGACCAATCACAGATGCGCCGTTAGCACCGAATCTGACCAATGAGAATGGTTCTGAGAGTTAGACTTTGACTTTTACACGCAAGTTGGAATCAAAGATGGCGGGAGATAGGGACTATTTTTAGGCGTTACAAATTAGAAAGCGGCACTTGAGTTTTCAGCTTGAAGGTCGGCCGAGGCTTTGTCGAGGAGAGTCCGAAGTAAGGAAGATAATTTAGCTGGACCGAGGAAAAAGCCGGAGGTTGATAATAATTCAAAGGAGAATTGGAACAGTGAACAGATAAGCATTTCCAATATTATTTATTTCTATTGCCTTTTATGTGTATTATATTTGGAACCTTATATTACTATGCGCTCATCAGATTTAATAATTCATAGTTTTGCGTGATAATCCAGCGGGCGTTCTTTCCTAATACTTGTGTAACTTTCAAATATGCGGAGGAATTTTGTGTTGTCTGTGCTGGCGATTGAATGCACGGATTTCTATATGATTTGTATTGTTTTGGAAATAATTGGGATCGGAGTATTTATGTGGTTTATTTGAACAAGGTACATGTTTGTATTGCGTGTCATTGGGCAATCGTTTTAAACACAATTTATTCCTATCAAGTTCTTATAAAAACGTATTTCGAATTGTACATGTTGTATAGAAATAATTAATTTAGATGCAGCCGGTCTTCAGCTGGGGAACACATTTATATTTTCTATTACGGTTAATTATTTTTACTATCGGGCTGTATTCGGAGGAGTTGTGCGTAATCAATGTCGCGGTTGCTTGTCTGATCTTGTTTCAATTAGTACGAGAATTTAATTATGTGTTTTGATATCACGATTGTAAGCGTGATATAAATTCAAATCGTATATTTTTTATGGAGAAATTTCCTCCAAATAATATATATTAAAAATGCATCTGGATTTTATATTTATTTTATTAAAACATGAATGTGTGGTTTATTTGAACTCGTTACATGTTTGTATTGCGTATCATCAGGCAATCGTTAAACACGATTTGTTCCTATCAAGTTCTTATAAAGACGTATTTCGAATTGTATATATTGTATCTATTTAGATTAAGCCGCATTTATCAATTCTAGAAAGGGTTTTCTGCTTCGAATGCAAGATATTATTTACAGATCAGCCTGGCATATGAATAAAAATTGTTATACTACCGCCGTCTATAGAACTCAAACAAGTTGACCTTCGGTCTTCCGTAGCCGTGATAGTTATTCATATGACATTGTTTTTATTCATTCAATATTAGATATTTGAAATGTTTTCTACAACATATTCCATTATTGTGGGTCGTTTGCGGGTAGATCAGGGGTAGTTAACCTTCGGTCTTCCGTAGCCGTGATAGTTATTCATATGACATTGTTTTATTCATTCAATATTAGATATTTGAAATGTCTTTTTTTTACAACATATTCCATTATTGTGGGTCGTTTACGGTTAGATCAGGGGTAGTTAACCTTCGGCCTTCCGTAATCGCGATAGTTATTCATATGGCATTGTTTTATTCATTCAATATTAGATATTTGAAATGTTTTCTACAACATTTTCCATTATTGTGGGCAGTTCGCGGTTTGTTCAGGGGTAGTTAACCTTCGGTCTTCCGTGATCACGTTATTTACTTATATGACAGATTGTTTTGTTTTGTTCGTTTAATATAAGTAATATCATATTTTTATGAGTTACCGTAATTATTTATCTATATGATTTTATTATTGAGAGTGATGCAACGAATACTACTTTCACGAATACGAATATCGGGCCTACTATTCGGAGAATACGAATGCGAGTATTTCCACCAAGGTGGGGGAACTTGAACATACTTGTAAATATAATGACCTTGATGCAATGAATGCTACTTTCACGAATACGAATATCAGGCCTACTATTCGGTGAATACGAATGCGAATATTTCCACCAAGGTGGGGGGAGAACGCAAGCATACTTGTAATTGTATTGTTTATGTCTGCTTGTGATATCACTATACGGCGTAGATGAACTAGTTTGAAAGGGCTTATGTTCTGTATGTGCTTGGCGTAGAGGGAATAGTCTTCTTGTTTCTAGGATCCTATACAGGTTTACAGGTGCTGATATTGAAATATATATACAAGGAAAACACTATTTTGGGAACCATTAACTGGATGGCAGATATTGAAGCACACATACACACAAGGAGGACGTTATGTTAAATACATGACTGGAAAGTTGTTATTGGAAAACACAGGCGTCCAGTCGGCGGGACGCAAGCATATTTGTAATTATATTGGTTATGTCTGCATGTGATATCACTGTACGGCGTAGATGAACTAGTTTGAAGGGGTTTATGTCCTGTATGTGCTCGGCGTAGAGGGAATAGTTTTCTTGTTTCTAGGATCTAATACAGTTTTACAGGTGCTGATATTGAAATATATATATATATACAAGGAAAACACTATTTTGGGAATCACTAACTGGATGACAGATATTGCAGCACACATACACACAAGGAGGACGTTATGTTAAATACATGACTGGAAAGTTGTTATTGGAAAACACAGGCGCTACTATAGGATATGGACAGTTTACAGAGAACTTCAACTTCTATTCGGACCTTTTACTATTACTATTCTCTCGCCTTTTGCTTAACCGTGGATGAACTAGATTGAAGGGGTTTATGTTCTGTATGTGCTCGGCGTAGAGGGAATAGTTTTCTTGTTTCTAGGATCCTATACAGGTTTACAGGCGCTGATATTAAAATATATATACAAGGGAAATGAAGGGCTACACAGGCGCTGGTAATTGCTCAATTTTGGAGAGGACCCGTTATATGACTTCGGATCTGGATGCCATCTCGGAAGCAGACCAACTACAGAACTAAGATAAGAACCTTTAATATTATTTATTCCTGATGTTTTCTTATGTGTATCAAATGGAATGTTCGTGCTATATAATTTGTCATTGTCACATGGTCACTATTCATTTCATTACGTGGGTTCAGAGTTCGACGGTAACGGACGCGGAAACAAATTAGTACTGATGTCGGGACGTAACGTCGGGATTATATCTTAATTATCTTTAGGATAGAAGCGAGGTCATCATACGTGCATTCTGCATTTCAAACGTTTTACTAACATATATAAATACATATTATTGCGTTTTACAAATTGAATAGGATCGCGGGAAATAGGCATTTCGTCCGGTTGTGCAATATTAACTTCCAACGTAGCATAATGAGATCTTATTACCGGCGCTAGACTCTTAAGGTTAGGCACGCGGGGATTATAAATGGGATAATGAACGAGAACCGAATGGGGAAGTTCGTCTCTTCATGGTCGGGAGGCGAGAAGTCGTACGTCTTTCACGCCCCGTGATCTTGGGAGGCTGAATTTCGATTGTGGAAAAAGATGAAGTTAGATTTACTCGCGTGCCATAAGCAACCATACATAAGACAGGGTCGAATGTCGGAGCGCGCGTTCTCGGCTATGGAGTCTGATTAGATTGAGAGACATCTTAGATTTGGGACTAGGTAAGGCCATCTTAACTGTATCTACCCGGTTAAGACAGGGTTTTAAAGCCAAGAATTACAGGATGGTCTGAAGGTCCTGGAGCGGCGACCCTCAAAGATCTAAGGGGAAGAACCTCTCACGTCTTTTCGGGCCCCTTGGTGCGACGAGCTCGGGCTCTGTTTATGAATGTTTATGAAGGTATTAACTCCGCACTCGAGGACGAGATAGGACGTTCCTCATGAACGAGAAATTATAAGATGCAGGTAGCAGTTCGACAAACAATACTGTGCTCGGGACCGCTTTAATGAACGAGATCTGTTAGCAGTTTAACAATCAACTTTTATGATCGGGACCGCATTCAGGAGCGCGATGGCATTACTAACACCTTCATACTCATCATTCACCACCTTTTCTAACTTGCTGTATACAGAGACCTTCGGGGTTCTCCTTTCCCGGCCAGCGAGAAACATATCAGGAATTACACAATCAACTGTAATAATCATGCTGTTTTACCATCATTTAATATCTCTAGTCAATAAGACTACACCGTGGGATCAATCACATCAACTATATTGGCGATGCTAACATGGCTCTGACTGACGCGCTCAAGGGAGAGTCTTTTCCAGTCACCCAGTTAGTTCATTCAGCCCTTTAATCAGCAGTAAACATCATAATAATCCGGCTCATGTAGCCGCAACGTGGGATCCTCATCATATACACCAGTCAATTTGACTGCCCCGCGGGACAATATACAAACCTTAATATCAGACGCGGGATTTCTTCCTGATATGTTTGTCGCCGGGAAGCGAGGACTTCGGGGGATTCCAGCAGGAGCAATAGAGTCTCGGCTTGATCTTGGTCTGCAGCTTAGTGTGGGAGGTTATGTCTAAACAGGAGTTAACCACCGGATGCGGCGATGCTCTGGGGCCGCATCCCCCTCCCCCCTACAGGGGGGGGGGGGCATCTAGAATCCACGTTTGAACAGAAGTGGTTAGACACTTCTTAAATTTCACTTACAAATCTGTATCTTCCATTCCCTTAGAATCTCGGGCTGCGATAATGTCAGACAAAGCTTGCCCTGAGCCTCTGTTGCGCCTAGTTGTTGTGAATATATATATGTTTGTCTTCCCCTACTATGTACTATGAACAGATTGAGCAGATTGGACAACGTGGGACGCGCTATTGGTAGGTTTCTTACTTGTGTTTTTGAATATAACGTATGCTATTATATCTTGTAAATCTGTCATAAATGGGTGCCGCATGTGGTTGTGCTGACACTGTTCTAAGCTGCTATTATGAGATGTTGATAATCAAAGCGGGCGGAATCTTTAGCGTATGCCGTTAACTTGGCAACGATTGTATTGTTTATATTACAGTATTTTAACCCCGGTGGTATTATAGTTATGGCGGTACAATGTAGGGGAGTTTTGCTACTAGCGTTTATTCCTCAGCTACGCCGCATATAGTTGGCTTTTAGGCCGACTCAGGACGTGGACGATATCGGCTATCTCTCGTATAGGCGAAACTGTAGAATTCTGGAACGGTTTCTAGAAGGGCCAAAGTAATTTCGGAAATATGTTAAAACATGTGTATGTGTATGTATGTATGTATATATATATATATATATATATATATATGTATATATATATGGATGTCTCTGGCATTTCGTCTATGAGTGTTCGAAGATTATACGTGGATTTCTAGTCTTTAACGGTTAGGCGTTCTATCATCTTAAGTAAATAAATACCTTATGGTAATTACGAGTACGGATTAGTTCGTGCGTGTGTTACTTCCATAGTTAGGTAAGAATTCGATCTATATTGGTCTAGTCGCGTTAATAAGAATACGAAACTCACCACATATCAAAAGAATTTTGGATAGCTACGGACACAATGGAGGGGGAATTTTCCTAACCACTAGATAGATCACGACTGGCCAATTTTGAAAATATAAATTCTTAACAAAAAAAATAATATTAGCTTTCATGTAAATATACTTCCGAAGTTCTAAGTTCGACTTAAGTTTTTATCTAGTAGCTTAAAGCATAAAGTGTGTGCTTAAAAGTCACAAAAGTTGTAATAAAGCTCGATGCGGTAGCTTAAAGTCTCAAGCTTTGGGCTTTTCGTAAAACTTATATTATTAAACTTTATAGATAGGTATTTAGTCTAGGTGTACAGGTAGGAACGTTACAATGTGACCTCTCTGGCCAACGTTTCGGATCCCATTGCAGGGTCCATCATCAGGGCTGATGTCAGGGTGATGACATCAGCCCTGATGATGGACCCTGCAATGGGATCCGAAACGTTGGCCAGAGAGGTCACATATACACGGCAGAATATCCCAGAAAACTATACATAGAAGATAACTAACTAACCATCACGCCGTTTCCCCGCAGGGGTAGGCAGAGAGGATTGAACGCCACACTATTCTATCCTGGCATACCACTTTTTTTGCTTCGGACACATTCATACATCTTCTCATACAAGTTCTACGGTTGTTGCGGCTTAATAATAATAATAATATTTGGATTACTTATATAGCCCCATTTTCGTGAGTACTCACCTCAAGGGCGCTTCACATAAAACAATTTACTGGCTAAAAACACTTATTTACTATTACATATTCACTGTAAAGTGATCACTTAAGCCAGCCGTACGATAGGTCGTAAGCCCTATGTATACCCAAAAGACTTCTATACCTACTTTTCCGTAAATATATACAGTTTCGTCTCGGTGAGACATTTATATACATTGATTGATTAATGATATCCCTGTGACAAAAACCCATTCTGTTTTGAAAAATTTGGACATACTCAAAAATGTTCATTAAATGACATGCAAAAAATGGAATCAACATTTAAAACTATAATAGTTGGGAGTGCCAGAAAGAATCAGATATTTTCGCGGGGTGCGTACTAGGAATGGGAAACATTAGGTAGTGTTTTAACGGTCTGATTCTATAGGTTTTCAAATGATTGCCTAAACAATTGCGTCTTTAGTTATTTTTTAACTGTGGTAAGCTAAGCTACGGTTGATGGGTAACGTATTTTTAACATCACTGAATTACATTCATACAGGGTTATTTGTAAAATATTAATAACCTTGCGAGATTATATTTCTGCCTTGATTGTGAGTCGAAAATATTCAAGCAACCATGACCTTAAATCAATAGTTATAGAGTTATGCGACATCAAAGTGTGCATTTTGTTTACAATATTTCTGACTTATTTTTTGTGAAACGATTGGACTGTCATTACAGTAAATGAAGAGCCTCGGGAAAAATGAACGTCAATAAATGTTTACTTAGAGAAAAACAGGTTATTATAGTTTCAAAGTCCATATTCCTCTCACTTATGTTTCTTTTTTTTTTATAAATATTGAATCAACTTATTACTATATGAACATATACTTTATATGTACGTCTATCAAATGTGTGTACTGTCAAATTGACAAGGAAGTTTTTTGATGTTTGGCGGGCGGATATTCCTGTTTCTTGCGATGGATAAACAGATATAAATTGAACTATTACAGCGGACCACGGTGGTTTTACCTAATTCTGTTTATTTTATAAAAGAATACTCTTAAATGGCAACAGATGCCATAAAAAGGTCAGTTTCACAAAAAAGTAACTTTCATTGTTTTTCCCGAGGAATCTTCAAATTATATCGAATAAGAAAAATTTAATACAAGTCAAATAAAATAATAAACATTTTGGAATTCCAATTGGAAAACATTCCAATTGGAATTTCGACAGGGTGTAACGATTCGTAATCGATGGTGATGTAAATTATTTGGAGACTCCATGTAGTTTTTAAAAAACTGTGAAGTGACGAACCTGAAGAAATGACCCTGTGAGCCTTAATACAGACCATTGACGGAAGTAATCGAGGAACTGAGAAGAAGAGGAATATTGTGAATCAAAGTTCCCTGTATTTCTGGCACTGTTTTAATTCGATAGGTAAATTTATATCAAAATGGTTTATTACAGAAGATTACGCAGTAAGCGTCGAAAACGTTATATTTAAAACTTTTTTAATTAAAGTGTTATAGTGAGGAGAAAACAACGTTATTATTTTTAATTTTTAAAAATATATTACAATAAACTTCCACAAAGTTTGTCACGATAATTTCTAAACGTTATCAAAATTGTTTGATTAACTATGTCATAAAAATATTAACGTAATTAATAAAAACATAAAATTACGTAACAATTTAATTATTTATATAGTTGAACAATTGTGTTGCATATAACTAGGATTTCTTGGCTGTAGACAGTTAATACCATATACAATTGATCAACACTCTGTAATCCCCAGACTACACTCATTAGGGAATGAACATGCAGAGGCGGCTAACATTTTTGCTGATAATATAACTGTGTATAGGACAAAGTTGATACAATTCTTTACATCTCAACTAAATGGAAATGGATAATAAATTTTTCTTTTTCTTCTTACTACTTAAACTTCTCTTTTTTATTTACACAAACCTATAAGATGTACTTGAATCTTTTTAACTGCAATCTAAATTTTCAACAATTCTTTTATATGTACTTGTACCTTTTAACTGTATATCTGTCTTATGTTATTTTTTAAAAATTATATTTTGTAAAAGCCCATAAGGGGTTAAATAAATAAATAAAAATATATATAAATACCCTTTATTCCCACATGATAAAAAAAAATTAAATTCATGTGCCATCCGTATCACCTAATTATTCAATGTCTGTCAAAAAAATCGTGATAATAATAATTAAAACCAACCGCCGTTGCAGAAATGTGAAGGTTGTGTTAGTAATATCAACGTTTTACGACAACTGTAGTCACAATAAATAAATTTGACACGTCAGCAATCCTGTCACGTTCCGTGGAGCGGTCTACGATCCGTGGACATCCCCTGTCAACCCTCCCCGCCGGCCTGTCAGACCGCCCTCACCCCTCGCCGGCCTGCCAGACCGCCCCCTACACGCCCCGGTCCACGGCTTCCGAATATCGAATTGCAAAATTAATTCAGATGCTATATTTAGACGAAGAATTTCGATTTTTTTGATCATTCAAATGGATTAACGAATTCCGGAGATGAAAACACGTTTAAAAATAAGATAACAAAATAAAATGGGTTCACTGTCGAAAACTGTCTACAAAACGGTGAAATAAAATGGATACACTTAAAAAAACTGAAAATCTATTATCTGACTTATTCTTAAACAAAGTTAAACATAATTAAAGCGAGGTGTGAGTGAGAGGAACGTGAAGAGGAGTATGACATCTACATAGATCTATGGTGAAATTTCTGTTTTCTTCACGCAACAGTTCTATAGTAATGGCATATAAATCATTTCAAGTCAAAATTGGTATATACATATTTTGTTATACATACATGGATTGTAGTGTCGGACCTCCAAAATGCCTGGCTTTTCTAAAAAGGACCTTTTTATTTAATGTCGAACCGACACGGAGTCAAGCAGATTTCTGTCATGAGTTTTGTCTAAAATATAGATGTTTAAAAATCACACACATCTACTAATTTCTTCACCCAAAGTTAAAATAATTAATTATTAAATATTGACTTTTGACAGATGTCTTGACGTTCCTCGTAAACCCATCGACATAAATACGTCCAGTATATTTTTGAACTATCACCATTATAACAATATTAATATTAATATATATGCGGGGTATAAAAGCAACGGCAGAAATATCCAAAAACATAAAAAATGTTTTGAATGTATTCATCCAGGATTTAAAATTTGAAACGTACCGAATCATCTATAAATCATGTTTCCTATAGTAATCCTGGATGACTGCATTAATTTTTTTTTGATATTGCTACCTTTGCTTTTATATGCCACATATAATATACTAAATTACTAAAAATTGATAAATATTAAATAACAAAATAAAATGCAACTTTCTTAGCTCAAAAAATTTGTATTACACGCAGAACTTTATGGTTGATTCCATTCAATAATATTATTGAATTTCTCTACTTAATAAACGGTACTTTGGTTTGGATTAGTTTGCTGTGTTTAAGGATATTTAATGTAAATTGAAATAAGGGTTTAACAGATGACAAGAGCGAGGGTTTGCCCATCTTACAAGTTAAGCGTAAGTTCAGTAGAAAAGACTGACGATTCAAGCAAAATTACATCCTTTGCGTCGCCCGAAAATAACACTTAAACACGCTGTCTGTTGAACCAACGCACGCGTTTAATTTTAGCGACATCTTTTAGCATTCCGACATTACATAAATATAAGTTTTTAGAGAGTTATATAATTACATATTCAATATTCTTATTGATGCAATTAATAACACTCAATTTATTTTTATCAATTATCAATTATCTTTGATAATTCTTCTTCGACAATGGACGCAAAGTGGCTGAATAATCTTAAGTCATTTTGCGTTCATTGCTGAATATCGTTGCCCACGATGATATGAAAAAAAAAAAACCTGGTTCTATGTGGCATTTCTCCAGCAAAAGTGTTTTATTTAAACCAAATTAATTAGTCAATTAGAAATGCATACAGAAAAATCTAATCCACGAAAAAATATTTGGCTACTACTGGGATTCGAACCACGGATCTCCTCCTTTCCGGGGCAGGCGCGTTATCCAATTACGCTACAGAAGCCTTGTATATTTCCGTGAATATATCGACCTTGTATGTAAATCTCATTTATTTATTGATTAACATTTATTGTCCATTTTTAGAGCAATCCACTTTTTCTGATACGGGAGTCACAAATTACTTTTTCATACTACCGCTAGATGGATACTAGAATTAACCATTTAATTCATTTTTATTTTGGACACATTTGATACAACAAACATATTATATTATATTCAAGAACACATTGTAATTTTGAAGTTGCAATTTTTCCAGAACGACATGTGAAATTTAAAACCAAATTAATTAATCAGTTAAAAAGACATACAGAAAAATCTAATCCACGAAAATAGCGATACCAGCGGTAATATAGCAAAGTAATTTGTAACTACCGCATCAGAAAAAGTGGATTGCTCTAAAAAGAGATAATAAATGTTTATCAATTAATAAATGAGACTTAAATATCAGGTCGATATATTCACGAAAATATACAAGGCTTCTATAGCGTCATTGGATAACGCGCCTGCCCCGGAAAGGAGGAGATCCGTGGTTCAAATCCTGGTAGTAGCCAAATATTTTTTCGTGGATTAGATTTTTCTGTATGTATTTCTAATTGGTCAATTAATTTGGTCTTGATTTTCACAGAACTTTGTTCTAAAAAAATTGTAATTTCACAATAAGAATGGGTTTTCTTAACACTATTAGTCCAGGGCATCTATGGTATTGTCCTTCTTGCTATAGGACTCAATGTTGAGCGTCTGGAACTCGTTGCACAACATGCCTTCATTCCTACAGACATTCTTCTTTTTTCTTTTTTGTTTCCTTTTCCCACCTTTTTGGACACTGTTCTCTTGCTCGCTTTCTCTCGACTGTCTTTGCATCATTACGAGTTTGTCGAGACTGTCAATGTTACGGCAAGGGTCCAGAGTAAATACATCGAAAGCTTTTCAGAAGCCATTAATTCTTGGAGGTCAAAGGCACAAGAGGAGCATCCGCCTCCAGAACACTTTACGAAAGCATCCAGCAACTCACATCTTTTAAATAGTACATTTTTAGTCCTTACAGACTTTCATAGATCATTCATTTGAGCCTCTCAGACATTGTTAATTTCACTTAATTAAAATTTCATTGCGATAAATATTCTCTTGCATGTATTTAAAATCCATATTAAAAAAATATAGAATACAATAAATAATAATTTTCCTTAATAAGTACCTACTGAAGTCCTGAAAAAATATTTTTTTACAAAACAAGAGTTCAAAATCGATTTTATTGCATTTTCACGAGAACGGTTTTATTTCCGACATTTTCACGCAATGTGGGGGCCTATTTTGATAAGAATCTGCTGAATCGATGGATTAGGCAGAGATAGCACTGAATCGATGTTGAAGGCAACAATTGTAGAGGCCGCCCGAGATTAAGCTACGTAGACCAGATTATCGGAGATGCGCGCTGTGGCACCTACCAAGAAATGAAGAGCTGGCAGGTGACAGAGAAGAGTGGAGAAAGCGAGTGCTTGTTGCAGACCAATTCTAGGATTGCAACCCAAAAAAAAAAACACTTTATATGAGATAGGACATTTAATATGGGGACATGTCAAAGATAAGGCTTGTGGTGCAAAGTCGGTGACAATCAAAGAATTAAAGGCAGCACTCGAGGGAGAATACACCCCAATTATTCATGGTAATTACAATTGCATCATATGTGTGTGTAGTTTTCTGAGATATCCTGCCATGTATAATATCTGACCCCTCTGGCCGACGTCTTGGTTTCCATTGCTGGATCCATCATCATGGTTGATGTGATGAGTATGTGTTGATGTTAAGGTTAGGTATTGGCTTGCATACCGTACCGAAATGGGATCCGAAACGTCGGCCAGAGAGGTCAGATATAAATGGCAAACTATCCCAGAAAACTACACAGAAGATTCTAAACTACCGTGAAAATCTGAGAATATTTTTACAATTAAATCAATTTATATTACCAACAATGCCTCATCAGGAAGCCCGTCAGTTCTAAAACGAAATAAAAAAAACATTTTTCTAATTTATTCTTTATTTATTTGATCACTGTTTGTATACATATTACAACAATGGTGGTCATTGTCAATTTCTTCCCACCAACCATATTAAGTGGAAAAATTTAAATGTTTTGCTGGCATATAATATTACGTACATTGACAAAACTATCTCCATAATAATGAGACGAGTAGGAGATAGATAGGGACAAGGAAAGATCAATCTAGGCTTTGGAAAATGTGAAATTGCTTGACTATGTTTTGAAGATAGTTATGACTAGGGATGTTACGCAGCTTTGACTCCGATTCTGAAAGGTCGGAACTTCCGATTGATTTTGCACCTCCGGTTCTCGTTTCGTTTTCAATTGGAGGTTGAAGCAAAGCGGCGGCGGCAACTTTTTAGTGGTGCTGGCCTAATCTATGACGCGTTGGACGGAGATAAAATTGCGAAGCTTTTGTTCATAAAATACAATTTGCTTCTTTCTATTTTTTTTTTTTTTTTTTTCAAATTTACTACTAGTACTGTTTAAGATTTAAGAAAATTCGATTATTTTTAATTTCAACACCAAGGTAGGTGTATTGTTTTTTAAGCCAATATAAATGAAAGTGATGAAAAACAATGTTTGTAATTTTACTCTATAAGACCTGCCCTTAAGATATTTCTCTTCTGCCTCCGCCTTCGATTCCGATTCCAGTTCCGGTTCCCAGAAACCAAATCTAGAAACTGCGATTCCGAATCCGGTTCCGATAAAGCGACCTCCGTAACATCCCTGGTTATGACCCATTATTCCTATCCTAGCCTAGCTGACTTTACTTCGAAAGTGGAACTGAGGAATTCAGTATTAGGGCTGGGATGGATAGTGAATACTGTCATCCGAACGGAATGGAAGGCCATGATTACATAGAATGTTGAATTTAGATTTCAGGTAAATTGAAAAAGGTCCTGCGTGAACAAAGTATGAGATTTAGACGTTTTGTTACTTATCTAGAAAGATGAAAGAAGATCTATATGAAGAAGAGAAAATTCGATGATAAGAGAATAGAATCATAAAATAAGGAAAGATATAAGGAAAATATAGTGCAGAAAGAAAGTGCGTCTACGGGTTAAGAAACAAGCTTAACCATTATATAGCAGTTGTCAATCATTGTTTAAAAAAAGTCATCATTTTCTACTTCTATCAGGGTGTAAACATTAAAAAAAGTAACCCATAAAAACGAAGTTTTTCCAATACTCCCTTTCTCATTTTCGGGTTTTGTGACTACCTTATCCGTCGGAATCTCCATACAACTTGTATGAAAAAACCATTAAAAATTTGAAAAATCCAAAATTATACTATAAATATTATTTTTTTAACGAAAATTTGATAGATGATCTTCTTGATCGTCGCCACGAGTCTGCTTGAAAAGTTTCAGCTCGATTGGATGACGGGAAAAGGGTTAAAAATCGATACAAATTTTTTTGACGGCAAGCCGGCAAGCAAGCAGACGCCACGAGTTAAAAGAAAAGAAGTAAAAAGAAAAAATATTACTATATCACCAGTTATTTTGAAGTTTCAGCGTAATTAACTAGTCGATTAAAATTAAAAAATGAGTTGTCATTTCATTCAATTTACATATTTGTTTCAACGAAACATGTATTAGACCTGTTTGTATAGAGAAAGATAATCACAAACAATGAGCTATAGAAGGTGGTAGCGCGTCAAATGTCAGAAAAAAGGTTTTCTTTTTTAATTCGTGTACAAGTTGGGGCCGCTTCCGGGGCATATTGTTCCGCGGGGGGGCTCCGCCTGCGAAGTAATTCCCCATTATTCAAGGCTGCGGACCGTTAGAAAACATTCGTTCCGGCCGGTTCACATCGGACAAGTGACCGGACAGGCAAATCGGACGCCGGAAAAAATGTCGGCGGAAAAACATAATTCCGCCCCCTTTTCACTCCCCCAAGCCTCCCCCCCCCCGTCCACCCACTGGTGTCTGCCCATGGAAAAGGGATGGACAACAGCCCGCGATTGATTAAAAAATTACAAGGTTTAATGAATCTGTGATGAGTCGACTATTTTGAAAATAACATTTTTTTAATGAAAAATATCATTTTTTTAACTCTTAAAAGACTGTGCTAAAAAAAAACTTTGGGGACGGTGGAGTAACACAGCGTTACCTGATTAAAAATCGGCATAGTTTTTAATATGTGATAAAATATACATATATACGATGCAGATAAGACGTTTTAAAGGTCCCTTTATATAATTATGTAGGGTAAACATACATATTTGCATTATTTTAGTAAATTATTATAAAATTATGGCAAATCGAATTTGCGTGCGCTTCCGCCGATGTTTCAATAGCAACTGAATACAACGACTAGTGATGGGTCCGCTCTGTACTCGCTACTACAATGTAGTACTACACTACATTGAAGTGCACACTTCACACACTTTGATGTGTAGTGCACACTACAAACTACAAAAATCAAAGTTATTGAAAGTATAAACATCAAATAGTACACTTCATTTCAAAGCGAATACTACAAAGTACATACACTTCATAGTTATCGAAAGTATGAGAAACATACTTTAAATAGTGCATTTTTTACGTGAAATTTTTGGAAAGTTGATGTAGCTAAACGAAGAAATTTCTGGAAACTGTAACAACCCCCTCGCCCCATGGTTTGAAAAATTTTGGGAGCTATGAAGAAATTTTTGGGAAGTTGATGTAGTTAAACGAAGAAATTTCGGGAAACTGTAACAACCCCCCGCCCCCCATGGTTTGAAAAATTTTGGGAGCTATGAAGAAATTTTTGGGAAGTTGATGTAGCTAAACGGAGAAATCTTTGGAAACTGTAACAACCCCCCCCCCCATGATTTGAAAAATTTTGGGAGCTATGAGAAATTTTTGGAAAGTTGATGTAGCTAAACGAAGAAATTTCTGGAAACTGTAACAACCCCCTCGCCCCATGGTTTGAAAAATTTTGGGAGCTATGAAGAAATTTTTGGGAAGTTGATGTAGTTAAACGAAGAAATTTCGGGAAACTGTAACAACCCCCCGCCCCCCATGGTTTGAAAAATTTTGGGAGCTATGAAGAAATTTTTTTGGGAATTTTATGTTTAAGTTTTTTAAACAAGAGAATGATCGGGAAACTGTTAACAACCCCCGCCCCCCTGGTTTGAAAAAATTTTGGGACTATGAAGAATTTTTGGAAAGTTGATGTAGATATATGAAGAAATCTCTGGAAACTGAAACAACCCCCCCCCCCCATGGTTTGAAAAATGTTGGTAGCTATGAAGAAATTTTTGGGAAGTTGATGTAACTAAACGGAGAAATCTTTGGAAATTGTAACAACCCCCCCCCCATGGTTTGAAAAATTTTGGGAGCTATGAAGAAATTTTTGGGAAGTTGATGTAGTTAAACGAAGAAATTTCGGGAAACTGTAACAACCCCCCGCCCCCCATGGTTTGAAAAATTTTGGGAGCTATGAAGAAATTTTTGGGAAGTTGATGTAGTTAAACGAAGAAATTTCGGGAAACTGTAACAACCCCCCGCCCCCCATGGTTTGAAAAATTTTGGGAGCTATGAAAAAATAAATTTTTGGGAAGTTGATGTAGCTAAACGAAGAAATCCCCCCATGGATTGACCTTTTTTTTTTTAGGTCGCCAAATGTTATTAAATACTTCACTTCAGTTAAAAATTTACTTCACTATTACTTCATTTCATTACTTCACTTCATTATTATCACAATTACTTCACTTCATTTACTTCACTTCAATTACTTCACTTCAATTACTTCACTTCAATTACTTCACTTCAATTACTTCACTTCAATTACTTCACTTCACTTACTTCACTTCATTTACTTCACTTCATTTCGTAGTACTACAATTACTTCACTTCAATTAGTTTTTACTACAATTGTAGTGTACACTTTGTAGTCTTCAAATTGGTGAACGTGTGTGTGTTGTACACTTCATTTTGAAATGTAGTTTTTCCCTTCGCTAACAACGACGCGGTCGCCAGCTCGCTTCAGTCGCCTGCACTCCGTCTTTGTCTAACACATGTTACCCGACTCTAACGTACTCTTTCTATATTCTTTTTCTTTCGCCGATACCCAAGCAACCGCCATCTCTGTCCTACATGAAATGTATGGTATTGTCGTGCTCTTTCTTGCTCGATTTAACTGCGATGCACAATATACTGCTCTCTCTTACACACTGGCCGAAAATACGAGAGTAATGAATAAATATTTTTTATTTAAAAAATCCGTACATTCGTAACAGTTTAATTTAGTAATTTTGGTGTGAAAATGTCTATTCGATGATTACAAAAAATGTGACGTTTTAGTTTTCGTAAATAAGGTAGATATTTCATATTTTGTATGACAGGTAGACCTACGTTACATCACCGACACACAGGAGTTAATGAAACCATTGACGTATTACCATAGACACGTTATTACCATACTAGACCGCTTTCGTATGTAGCAAATATCGCATTGACAAGATATACACATCGAAGAGACGACAAATCTTATTTCACAAACGCTCTGCGTGTAGACAGAAAAATCAGGTAATTTTAAAGCAGTAAAATAACATACTCATTCTTACAATAGTGTGCAATTTTCTGTTCCTTTTTCCGCGTAGAGTCGCGCCCGATCACAAAAAAGGTCCGTTCGATAACAGAATTCCGGCAGAATATCCCAGAAAACCGCGCACGGAAGATTCTGAACGACCGTGAAAACCTGAAAACATTTTTAACAAACTAGCCCACAAGTCACTCGGTAAAGTTATATAGGTACATTATAATGTATTTTTTATTATTTTATATTACATACATATTTATTATATTTTTTCTTGCTTATTAAAATCATAAAAATAAAAAATTATTACTTTGCCTTTCCAAAAAGAGACCTTTTGTGCTTGGAACGGGACATATCGAGAAAATAATATAAATGATTAAAGTAAGTTATGTATTCTATTGGCAATATTAAGTTTGGGGTTCCTGTGGTAGCTGCATTTTTACGCTAGATGTATAAATGTATTTTGTATGCTTTATCTCATTTGTTTTAAAAATATTTTTAATGATGAAACAAAGTCACGTAGAACATAAAATGTATTAAGATACACAAGGGATGTCGATGATGTTTCTAGAAAATTGTAAATACATTAGGTTAATAATCTACAAGTCTTTAAATACAATTATCTGGGTAAAGAATATTAAGAAAATAATTTTTGACAAGTACGATTTATAAACTTATTATTTTAGTGTTCATTTTATTTATGAGTCTATTTATTGTCTGACAAAATATTTGAAAACACACTTCATTTTCCTATTAATAATTACTAATCTGACGAGTTTGCTTGAAAGTCATGCCACTAATAATTATATAAGGTGTGGAAAAACATTTCATGTACATGAAATATTTTTGACGATAAATTTTTAGATTTAAAGTAAGATTTTACTCGGTTAATTGGATTTTTTACTTCAATGATTTCATCTCACAGATCTACGCCATTTCCTCACTGCTATGCCATTTAGAATTTTCTTGCAGTTTGGATCATTATATGAATAATCTGTAGTGTCTATAACCTGGCCAGGAGATTGGCTTCTTCCTCTTCGGTCTTCTATCTTTCTAGTTACTACCAGCTTCTCCAGGACATCATTATCTGAAAAATATCTTATGAAATCACAAACGTTAATTGATATCAGCTGTATTCATCTTAATGTACTTTACGCGTGTTTGATTAAATAAATAAATGTTTCGATTTCATTTCATTTCATTGCCGATGAATCGGCGTTTATTGGTCGAGAATAGAGATTTGATTGCTTGATACATACACATAATACAAATAAATTAGGATAATATGTAACAAGCTTCTTGGCCACTACCTACCTCGCTAGATAAATAAAAATATCTGTACATTAGATTGACATCTAATATTTATTTAGAAAGTAAGTACATACAGTAAAAATCAAGAACATAAAATATTTAAAAATATAAAAGTATGCGACATGCAGGAAAAAATGGAAATAAATGCAAACGATAGTTTTATATTTCTTATCAAAACAGCGTCTTTCATATGGATATATAAAAGCAATGGCAAGCTAACTAAAAATATCTACATGAAAAAAAAAAGAATGCAAAAAAGAAACCAGAAATAACGTAATTTGGTAAAAAGATAAGTAAAATAAAAAAAGTGACAAGCAGGGCTAAAAATATGAGAGAATCAATTTATTTATTTATTTATTTAATTAATTAATTAATACACGGTACAACGTACCATTAAAGAAAAAATATATATAAACATGTTTAGATTGATAGGTAATAATAAAAAAAGGAGATAAGGTATAATTCTATCAAAAACAATTAATAAAGTGATATATAAAGAAAAATAAAACATTACTTAACATAAAGTATAACAAAATTACATCAAATTAAATAATAGTTATCAAATCAAATATGAAAGTCAACAATCAATAAAACTACAACAAATTAAAATAATTATGTCTGAAATTCAAGAAGCAACAAAATGAAATGATTAAAAAATCACAATAAAAAAAAAATCACAAATAACAATCTATAAAATATGATCCAGCAAAATAAAGCATGTAAAAATAATCACAATCACAATAATCCTTTGTAAAATACGTAAAAATAATCATGATTTGGATTGGAGGTGTCGACCCCTGCAACGAGTTTACAATTTCATCAGAACAGAATCTGTGGGCGACTTTGTCGTGGATTTATACGTCCCCTGGCCCCCAGCCACCGGGGCTCGCCCACCACGAGCCTGGAGATCTCCGCAGATAATGATCCCGACAGCCGTGGCGGCCAGATAATGTTCTCCAGGAGCCTGATGGGACCTCCGACACGCGACCGAATCGCTTTTTTATGCAAAAGACACTAACTTGTTAAACGATGCCCTGTGACGCCGCTCAATCGGTTTCTTTGGAACAAGAAACTACCGCGATATTTTTGGCTTACGGATGTTTTGTTGGTGTGCCTTTGGATTTTTCTTCTGTTTTTGTTTTTCGTTTATTTGTTGATTTACTAACAAAATAAAAAGTCCTTGAAATTTTGCAAATGGGTAGATAATAATACCAAAAGAGCATTGTAGATGGATGTCAAAATGATTACAAAAAAGGATTCACCTGAATATATTCATATAAAGATCCACTCCAATCAATATAATGACAACAAAAATTGTAACAATGAAAATTGTCTGTTTTTGTCTGCTAAGAGCAGTATCAAGTACGTGGGTGTTATAATTTATTTATTTATTTATTTATTTGTTTACGCCCATTAGGCTTTTACATAAAGAATATAAAATAAATTTCAAAAAGCACATACATTAAACAATATCTGTATAGCACCAAAACATGAGTATAAAAGTTAAAAATATAAAGTAAAGAGCGGCAATGTGTATAAGCTCTTACCTAAAAAATAAAATTAAAATAAAAATAAAAAATAAAATAAAATTAAAAAGAACATACATTAAACAATATAAGTTATAAGTAGCAAAATATGAAGTATCAGGAATAGCACCAAAACATGAGTATAAAAGTTAAAAATATAAAGTAAAGAGCGGCAATGTGTAAAGGCTTTTACCTAAAAAATATAACATAAAATTAAAAAGATCATACATTAAACAATATTAGTTATAAGTAGCAAAATATAAAAAGTATCAGGAATAGCACCAAAACATGAGTATAAAAATTAAAAATACAGAGTAAATTGACAGCAATCTAAAATGGAAAGAGCAAATATATTCCACAGTCACTAGGATGAGAAAACTCATACACCTATTCATAAGGCTACGAAATATCTTATCAATAAACATGCTAAAGGTGGTATACTTTGCGTTTGCCCAGTCCATACTACAGTATGGTATAGTTGGCTCCTTTAAGTCTAATATACTACCAGTGGAAATAGTTCAGAGAGTAATTACAAAGAAACTTTTCAACATTTTTAACGTCCTAAATATTAATTGAATCAAAAAAAATTTGCGATACTTCAAATTCACAAAATTTACATCAATAATAGTACATTTGAATGTTTTAGTAATAGACCGAGATCAGCTGAAAATATTTTGATACCTAAATGTAATACTAGCACAGCCCAACACCATTTCTCCTATCAAGGAGTATCATTCTATAATGCTCTTTCCAATGAAATGAAGACAGAAAAAATCTTACCAAATCAAAATATACATACTTTTAAATGTTATTACATTACCTTCTTAATTTTTAATTTTTAAAACTTAATTTAACGTTTTCTTGTGTATATCTTATTTACTTAATCTAATGCCTTACTATTTTTGTATTCTTGTACTGTTTATATCTTACTTACCTAATTTAATGTCTTAATTTTTGTAACTTAATCTATTATTTCTTTGTCTATATCTTACTTATTTAATCTAATGTCTTACCTTAACGATTACATTAATAATAGATTGATATATACATATATGACAATGCCCTCAATTTTAAACACGAGAATAAATTCTCATTTAAAAGTGGATAAGCGTGTAATATAAATGTGTATTAATTATATTTATGGACAATAAATTTTTCTGTATTATTATTTTACCTTAAACTATTATTATTCGTACCTACTGTATTATTATTTTATCTGTCTCATGTTTTTCTGTATTATTATTATTATTACCTTTTAACTATTATTATTGTAACTTTTAACTGTATTATTATTTTAACTGTCTTATGTTATTTTTTAAAAGTTTTATTCTGAATATTTGTAAAGCGCATAAGGGCGTTAAATAAATAAATAAATAAATATTGAAAAGTTAAGTTTATTAAGTTTGTACATTTACCAAATAAATTTAATAAAAAATAAAAAAATGTCTCCAACTGATGGACGTCATTCAAAAGAAGCCAGTCGGCATATTATAGAATTCTTCGTTTGAGTCAAGTCGGACTTTTTCAATAGTGAGCCCCACAATTTCTAAAGCTTAAATAATTATTACCTATACATACTTAAAGCGTACATACTTGCTTGACATACATACTTGACTACAAAGAGCATTTTGCTCTGTGTAGTCAAGAATGTGAGTCGATAATCGAATCTCAACACATCCTTGTTAAATGTTAAATTGATTTTTAACATTTAATAAAGATGTGATTCAATACATAAATATGTCAAACGTCCGTAATATAAACCTTCCATCTTTAATTAAGATAAATTATAGAAGTCTCACACAGATTAAGATATTTTTATAAGGGTAACTTATATGGAAGTCTTCATGGCCCATTTTGTAAGTGGCTACAGGACTTGTAACCTGTGTAAGCTGGTTTAAGTGATAACTTGCATCATTTTCAAGCAATATCATTTTTTTTATGTAAAATGCTTTTCATAAGTTGTACAAAGTTTTTATCTATCTTCTTTCAAATATTTAAAGGGACTATTATATAAACTATGGTTGAATATTAGTAATTTTCATGTATAATTACAACCCCAAAATCCAGTTATTCTGTTCTTAGAACTCGTGCGTGTTAGAAGTAATACTTAAAAACTAAAATAAAGACAAAATTAAATTGTCGGTTATTTTATTGAGTTTCGTGAAAAAAATTAAACTTCATACTTACAGAAATGTAACCTCAAATATTTTAAATAATTGGGACACAAAAACTTTCTTAAAAAACTATCGAAACATTCGTTAACTCGCATGTAAACAGAATCTGACAGCTGACGAGAATTCATTACGGCGTAGTTAGTTCTGGTATCGCACTTTCCGTTACAATAAAAATGTTAACCTGTAAAATATCGCTTAAATCTTAATTTCCGTCAGCTGTACCATCGAGCAAATAAATAAATAAATAAATAACGATCCGTTCGGGTAAACGGTTGTGGAACCGGCTAATAATAGTTACCCAACCACCGCTGTAAAGGGCAGCGATGGCTGCTCGCTGCAGAGCGCACAATGTCGGCGGGCGGGCGAGCCCGAAATACGTAAATAGCCCCGTTAATGGCGGGATTTATGGCGAATAAAACGGAACAATACAATTCGCTATTTTTATTGCCCGCTGTACTGCGATAGGGTTGTTTAATCCCCTGCGGACGTCGCGTCTCCGATCGCTTTACGGACGATCAGCGCCCTTAACGGGTCCGTTCACCCGGGTGCGAAATAAAACAGGCGGATAATGAGCTTTTCTTGCTTTAAGCACCAATCACGCGGCCGCGGCGTGGTTTACTTTGTGTGTGGCAACCCTTGCAATTCTTCTACGGACGTGCGCACTCGCCTGTTACCTGTTATCTATCTCTTTCCCTGGAACCGTTTCCAGGAACTTTTATGGGAGTAGTAACATCCCGTGAATTTAAGAGAAGGGGTTACGCCAACAGACTTTTTATGATTTTAAGATTTTTGCTAAGAAGTGATTCATTATACTCCCTTTCTTTCAACTCTTGGCGTTTGACTGCTTGCTTATCTGACGAAAAAACTTTGGATCGATTTTTAACCCTTTTCCTGTAATCAAATCGGGCTGAAACTTTGCAAGCAGACTTGTGGCGACGATCAAAAAGATCTATCAAATTTTAGTTAAACAAAATTAATAATTTTAGTATAATTTTGGAGTTTTCAAATTTTTAATGGTTTTTTCATACGACTGTGTAAGTTGTATAAAAATACTCTGACGCATCTGATAGACACGAAATCCGAAAATGAGAAAAGGAGTATTGTAAAAACTTGGTTTTTATGGGTTAATTTTTTTTATGATCTTAAATATGTTTTATTTTAACATTGTAATACACACACAATCATCCGTATTCTGAAAATAGCAATGTCTAGATCTTTAAGATCTTTATCCCAACACTTAATAGACGATAATAAAAATTGAAAATAAACGAGACATAGCTTTACGTCGGTGTTTGTTTCTGTAAGTTTCTACGTGAGATAGATATAGAGGGAGGGAGAAAGATGTAAATTGTTATCTGTCAAATGTCAAGATGGGAAGATTCGAATACGCCGTAACGCGGACAAGTTTAGCCATGATTTTTCATCTGGACGCTGTGGATGAAGAAATTAATACGTTTGTAAGAAACAATCTTTCTTATATCATCTTTTAATACAGTGTATTTGAGCCGTATAATTACAAAATCCGCTCTGGACGAATTTTGAAAAAATGAAGTTAGATTTTCATATAGTGGAGTATGTAAAAATCTATCGAACATTGAGTAGAAAATCCCACTCCATTGCGTTAATAGTAAAACAAACATTTGGATGAGTTGCAAAACTTGCTTCGAATCACACGTGAGTTGAGAAATACTCTCTGAAAGTACTGCAATGCGTAATTAAGAAGTGTCAAAATAATCTCCGTTCATAAAAGTGCGTAGCAAATTTGTGTTTCTCATATCTTACTAACATATTCATTATAATATATGCGGATCAATTGCCACGTTGAAAATTATTTGGTTAAGCATACCTACATTATTTTATTAATGCTTATAAATGTTTGATTTTTCATAGTTTTCCAATAGCCTTATGCAATTTATAACATAAAATATTGTTGAACTTTCAGGTGATTGTGGGTATCCATCAGAGTCCTGGCTTCTTATGCTTTCATAAAATCCAGGAAAGAATACACCGAATCTAGGTATACAAAAGCACACAACAAAATCAGAAATGTTGTGAAGCGATGTATTGAACTTTTTAAGTCAACATTTCGGTGCATTCTGAAGCATTCAATTTTGCATTACAGTCGGACCGTTGCTGGACAAACTGTATACTCATGTGTAGTTCTACACAATATATGCATATGTGAAATGTTGCAATGGCAGCACAACTAATGGTAACTTTTGATTTATTTTATTCATTTAATGGAAAACTGAAGACTTTCTATATAATGTTACAATATTTTAATTTTGATTTCAGGTGATGTTGCAGTTTTCAGTTTTAGTAAAAAATCTTCCGTTTAATGCACATATAAAAAGCTTACCAAGATGGGGTCGACAAGTCTGGAATAATGTTGTACAGTGATAGTAAAAAAATAATGCTTTGTTTAACATTTTTATATTTATAAATTTTGTTTTGTTTTGTTTATTGTTGTTTTAGTTTATTATATATTATTTTGACTTTGTACATTTAATAACTCCGCTTTGTTTAAGAATAATTATTCTAAATATATTCAATACATTCAGCATTTTTGTCAGTTTTCTTTACGGTTCTTTTTGGAAAATGTATTTATTTTATTCATTAAATTATTAATACCTGTATACATAGGTATTAATAATTTATGTATATTCATTAGAGACTGTTGATATTTTAGTTTTGTTTAACTTATTCTTAATTTTAACTTATTATGATTCTAAGAACAATTTTTTTTTTTTTTTTTTTTTTAAAATAGAGATGTGAACACGGAATACGTGTCACATCAATATTCTTACTATTTTCAAACTAAGCTAAACGCTTGTACTATGAAAATAGGACTAACTTGCTAGTCTGGAGTGAGGTTCGAACCCGCAACCTTTGGATCACGAGGCCAGTGTCCTAACCACAAGACCAACAAGCTACTCAAATTAAACTGCAATAGCAGAGATTCTTACCTTATTTTTTATTTGAGGGTAGTATTTTATGTAATTATGAACAATGATATTAAACATACTTATTGAATGAAATAAATGTCTCCAAAGTTTGCGTTTCTTTTTCAATATTTCTGAATTGTGTAAAAAAAAAAAAAAAATTATATTGAATATTAAAAAATCATAATATTTAATATAATTCAAATAAAATGATAAAAGTATTTTTCAAATTTGTGCAGGGTTTTAAACATTTTATTTGACTTGTATTAAAGCGAATAAATTTTTGATATTTGTCACACTACTTATACTGTATAATGATAGTCCTACGTTTAACAGAAGTTAAGTCATAGATATTGAAAAAAATACAATTTTCATCATCGTTTTGAAAGTCATTGATCTCTAACTATTGATATTAGAACACTATTTATTGTTTATAATTTGAACATTTTCGACTCATAATTTATTCAGAAATCTGCCTATAAAGTATGGTGGACCAGCTCCCTGTATAACAGACACATAACAAATAACACTGATGACACATGACGTGGTTGGAAATCCTTTTCGCTGCCTTACTTGTCGGCAAAGCATAAAATAAAATTTAACGAGCTTAGAAGTGCATCATTTAAACAAAATTGTCCTAATATTGAACTTAAAGTAAAAAATAAGGCTGTTTTGATAGATAGATATTATTGACACAAAATATTATTAGATCCCACCGAAGTTCTTCAGTAATCAATTCTTTACTGGTACAACTGTACAAAGAACTATTAAAAATATCGAAAGCAAAATATAATGACCTGCGTTAACTATGTGAAAATGGCATAATTCCCAGAAGATTTCGTCATGAATACTTGACACTGTCCCATGATCCTAAAGCAGCTGATGTTTTAGCAAATCAAATGAGGATGATGCACAAGTATAGCACTGTGCATTTGGTGTATGTTACCAAAAACTTTAAAATTCGTTTGTGCGTAGATCAAATAAAGTATACCTGTGCATTTATTTATCTTACAGCGTTTTATTGTAAAGAGAACATACTTGACAATAGATAATTTATTGAATATTATTATGTCAAATATTCTTATCATTATAATTAGTTTTTTTATTTATCCTTTGGGAGGGATTGTAATGTGGGAATTCCCGCATTTTTAGAATATCATTAGCGTGGAACTTAATTGTTTCCAAGAATTAATATTAATAATTTTGTCTCTATTTCATTTGCAACAAATTGTATAGCTATCCTCTTCATTGCATGTATTACCTTTCCTTAGTGTTTGAACAAAATTGTTTCTTAGAATCGTGCAGAAATACAAAATTATGTAGCATTTATTTTCAATAGTTTTCTTATAAAAACTTTATTGTTACCATGAATTAATATCAATAATGTGCTCTATCTCATTTACATCTAACTGTATAGCTATCCACTTTATTGTAGGTATTACCATTCATTAGTTTTTGTAAATTGCTTCTTAGAATCGTTCAGAAATACAAAAAACTACAGCAAAGCAGTAATAATTAATCGATTTTTATAGTGATAAGCGAAAGACATTAATAAAATAAATACTCTATATAAAATTTTGTTCCTAAAGTATATTCCTTAAAAAATGAGAAGAAAAAATCTTCTGTAAAATTTTGTTTTTGTCAGTCATGTTTTGGCTATCATGGGATGATATAGAAAGAAAAACACTTGTTCTTTTAGTTCTACATTTTTAATTTTTGAGACGCGTTTCGCCTTATGAGGGCATTGTCAATCTCATAAGATATTGATTGATTGGTAATGCCCTTATAAGACGAAACGCGTCTAAAAAAATTAAAAATGTAGAACAAATCTTGCTTCATCAAAAGAGAAGTTGAAACAAAACCACAAACAAAACTGATCACGCTCCTTGGAAGTAGCAGAATTATAAATATTGAGACTTAAAATTCCTGAAATTGATATCATTAGGTCAAAATATTGTAATAACGCTTCGGTCAATATGAAGAAAACGCGTGTAAGTTTTTACCTACTGACAATTTCAATTACAAACCTTTGTCGTAATTTTAAATATCATTTGCGCCTATCTTTGACATTTGACATATATATATGTACCTACCTATTAGGGATGGGCGTTGAATGGACGGACTAGTTGAAATCAACCGTTGACGTTGCATCGACGCGTCGACCGTTTACGTTTATCGCATGGACTAGTTGAATTCGTAGACGGTGGACAGCGGACGCCGTGGTCGGTGGACGATTCGAGATTAACGCAATGCAAAGCAACGAGCGAGAGCAAGACAAAACGTCTCCGTTAATTTCTCTCGCTGTCGACTTGTAGATGCCATAGACGTCATAGACGGCTCGACGGGTAATTTCATTTCAATTCTAAAGTACACTACCATAGAGTGCAGATCTGTGTACACGAACTATGACTAGAGATTTGATATTTGAATACATGCGTAGCGCGAGATATGCTTAATAATCTATTATCCATTATTTTTTACTTGATTTTTTGTGATGTCACGTGCGACGATTCGGTGAATTCCCAATTTTACGCCGTATAAAATAAAACAATTCTGTTTAATTATTTTATTTTTTATTGAACTATTATTAATTAATAGGCCGGCTAGATATTTTTCTAAAATCAATATTTTATTCGATCGATCTCGACTTCTTATATATTTACCTGAAAAGGGATGCTAAAATTTAATTATTGTGTTATTTCCTTACTTTTCAACTTTAGCATATAAATGATAAACAAACTTGTAGGGAATAAAAATTTCTATACCTAACTATGGTCCTTATTCAGGAGTCCAACATTAATTATTGTATATGTAATATAATCTTGAATTTAGGTTTAATTAATTTTTATTATAAATTCCCTATTTTCAACTTTGTAGATAAAAAAAAAATAAATCTATTATAATTTTGTTTACACTTTTTATTAGTTTTTTACATGTTTCACAGGAACAATGTTCCTTTTCTCAAATTGAGCCTTAAACTAAAGTTGACAAATAATACAGATATATTTATTTATTAATAATGTCACCACAAAGTGAAAGTCTGACTTTGAAAGATGTATTCTTCAATAAATTTCTAGATAACATCTCAAATGTAAAGTATTTTAAAATTATGTATTTATTTATAAATTTATAGATAATAAATAAATGTAAAGGTTTTTATAATTTTATTTAACTTGTATTGAAACGAATGAATTTTTCGTAATCGATTTGAGTTAGTGTAGTGATAGTCCAACGTTTTACAAAAAATAATACTCATAATCAAGGCAGGAATATAGTCCTGCTAGGTTATTATTGTTTTACAAATAACCCTGTACACATGTAATAATGTGTATCTAATATATTTTTTTATACACACATTGCTTTGTACTTTATATTTTTAATTTTTATACTCATATTTTAATGCTTATACCCGATACTTTCACTGCTTATATATGTAGTTTATATTTATATTTTACTGCTTACACCTGATATTGTTGTGTATACCTACTTCTTTCTTTATTATATATAGAAAGAAGTATATAAAACAATATGTAGAAGCCTATAATGTGCGTAAACAAATAAATAATAAAATATTTCTTTTTACATATAAGCACAAGTAGCGGTTTTACTTTCCCCGAAACTATATTCCTTCGAACTTCTTTAAATTTTAAAAATTAACGTAATAAAAATAACCAACGGTTGTGCCGTCGAGCAGCGTCGCGTCAAACCGTAGACAGTTGACTATCGTCCCGATGTTTAGATAAACGTCCGCGACGTCCGCGTAACGAAGTTGACGCGTCAACTAGTTGACGAATTCAACTAGTTGATCGTCTCGTCGATGGATGGACGTGGACGGTCTCGTTTCGTCGACGGTAAATACGTCGACGACCCATCCCTACTACCTATGTGTACAGAGTTAAGGGATGTCACCGATAAATCGGTTTTGCTAGTTTCGCGTTCCGTCATTTTTGTGGTAGGAACTTTTCTGCATTTGGGACATAAAAAAGATTTTAGATTATAAAAATAAGTAAAAATTGGACTCGTGTCCCAATATACCGCGTTGTATATTTATACTTGAAATACGAAGTTTTATGCTACATAATTCGTACTATAGATAGCATAAAACCACAGTATACTAAGAACAGTAATACGTCTTCATACAAACGGCCGCTACCCATTAAAATGTGTGCGTGCGTGCTTGGCGCCATGTACGCACGCACTGTGCCGCACACATTGACATAGAATATGGGGGCACAAGGTGGCGGCAGTAAGGGCCGTGCCATTCGCGCTCACAGCCGCCGCTTAAGAGAAAAAATACGCTTCCTGAAAAAAATGCCTTTTTTACGTTTGTGGTGCTTTACTAAAAAGGATTGTTGATTATCACAAAGACTGAGAGTTTTTAAAAATCTACGTTGATGATAATCAGCGTTCTTACAATTTAAGTGCAGAAACTAGGTATACTAATTAGAGAAATTTTCGGGTTTCGTGTCTACCTTATGCGTCGGAATCTCAGACGCTACGAGTTAAAAGAAAGGGAGTAAAAATAAAGTGACAACCCTAGCGTCAATGCAAGAGTAGGCTAATAACTCGCCGATAGGCTGGAGATAAACTACTGTTCTGGGTATACTGTGATAAAACGTTCGTATTTCAAGTATAAACATACATATATTATATATTCGCGTGGCGAAGGTAACGTACCGAAACTTACACTAAACTACCAAAATCACGAAAATGATTATTTTTATTAAAACGAATTTGATTCTGATTTATATTTAATTATACACAAGTGCTTTTGTACAAAATCTTGTGCAATCATTTTGTACAAAAATGATACTGGATCTCATATTGTACCACGATTTTTGATTTTAATAAAATATAAAGAAATCACAAAGAGATGTTAGAAAAATTAAGAAATATATATATTTAAGTGACATCTAATTATATTAAAACTCAGCACACTGACGAAAATTCATAATTTTAAGGAATTAACTTGTATTTTGAGCATGCGATGCAAGAAATTTTTTTTTATAAATCTAATCCCAAAATACACAACGTTAAAATTAAATTTCGATGTAATTTTGAAATTATTATAATTTTGGAACACATTTGTGTTGACTAGACCTCTTTCCATTTAAGAAAGAAAATCGAATTAGTATGTGTAAGCCATGCGTACGACGCACGTTGTTTCATTGCGTTGGCGTTTACGGGTATACAATTCGCATCATACGCACGGCTAACACATACTAATTCGATTGTCTTTCTTAAATGGAAAGAGGTCTACCCGTCCGACCGATTAAGGGCCGGTTGTTTCAAGTTGGATTAAAGTAAGCGTTCTTTAAAAGCATAGATTTTTACGTTCTCCACCAATCAGACGATCCGTTTTCGTAAAAATCTATGGTTTGATCGGCCGCTTACTTTGATCGAACTTGAAACAACCGGGCCTAAAGTAGGTACTATAAGTTTTAAGAGAACTTAATAAATAAAAAATAAAAAAATGTCGATTTATAGGAGTGTGCACATCCCTTCCATCTGTTGCGAATAACTTAACGTTTGTTTACGTTTTAGAGCATTCTCATTGGTTGAATTCATTAATTCCAAATCTGTCAAACTTAAAACGTCCCATTTGACGGCGTCACAATGTTATATGAATAGCTGTCAAGATCCAGATATAGCATAAAGATCCAGACATTGCTATCTTCAGAATCGGGCCCATAATGTATTTATTATACTGTGCCCGCTGGTCATAAAGCTCTTTTTTTTTGAAATGTGGATTCGCGTCATTTTTCGCCGTCGATTTTATGGGAATTATCATCTACGGTAGTGATAACTATATCACAAAGTCATTGATGAATATTTTAATTAATGTAGTTTGCAGAACTGTAATGTGAAATGATATATAATATGATCAAGAATATGTGTACTCCATGATTGAAACACGACAGCAATACGTCAAATGATGCAGTCGCAGAGCAAGTATGATTCTGAAGCTCCTACGTAAGTAGGTACCTACCTAATAATTTTTGATCAGTGTTACTGAGTACATATATATTATATCTTATTATTTAGAATAAAATTATTTTTAAAAATTAATCCTAAAAGGATAAATGCATTCAGTATCTATGTATATCACCGTACATTTAATATGTATTAAGTAGTAATTGAATGCACGCACCTATCTGTTCTTCTTACAATCCTATACCTAATCAATTTAAACCAAATTTTGCATACAAGCTCTATAGAACCCTGCGCAAAAACAGGCACATTCATTGTCCATTGAAAATGTGCAGTTAGCAAGGAATAAAGTGCTTCAATAAAGTCACCCCATCCCCCCCTCTCAATTCGCCTTAAGGGGGGGGGGTAAGGTTTTTAACTTTTTTTTTGCATTTTATTTTTAATTTTTTAAATGAATGTATAACATCGTAAGAATATTGTGTCAAAATTTCAAGTCAATCGGAGCAAAATTGACGAAATTATGAACATTTGAGCGATACTCAGACTGATTTTCTATACCTGCTCGGGCAGCTAAGAGACGCGCTCATGAGGATACCGGCCGTGCTATTGCATGGAAGAGTTTTGGCGTAGACAGGGGATGCAACATTGATGCTGATGATGAAAGCTCTTTGCGTGTAGTGAAACAGGCATCGACGATTATGGTGTAAGTATAAAAATAAGTGTTTAGTTATTATTTTGAAATTTGACAGTGTGAAAAACTTTAAATCGTTTTCCCCACATCTCACGTTTTCAAAGTCGGTGTCCATCATAACTTCAAAACTACTGCACCGATCCAATTCCAATTCGCCGTTTAAGTTGATGGTGTCTCTGTCGAGGGCGTGTTTGTCGGGAATGCCTCTATCGGAATCTCTGAATGTTCATCACAATTTGCTGAGACGAAATCGGTTTCTTGAGTAGAACACGATTTTTTTGTTACCCTTATTGACTCTTCAATTTACCTCTGCTGTCGTTTCATTAATCTAGCCGTTTCTTTTTTATTAAAACCGCTTATAACCATTTTCCTATCATTTATTTGATCCAATAAAAACTTCTCTCATTGATGTGAACTTTCTTCGGTTTTAAACACGAAAGAGATTCAAATGAAATGCATTTACAAGTAGAAACGTCAAAAAGCTTCTCAGATGACTTTAAAAAACATTTCAGTTTATTTTCAAAACTATCATTTTGTTTGCTTTTGGGGTATCTTTTCAAATTGAGATACTTTTCGAAATTGGATTTCACTAATTAACTCGTTCCTTAGTTACAAAGTTTTGGTCCACATATTGTTTATCTATTAGGAAACAATCACATATATATCTGATTTGGATGGATCTTTAATTTCATACTTCATTTATATTTCAATTTCAGGTCGTTCTTGACAAATAAAATAAATTAAATGACGTCCCTCATAGTTGGTAGCTGCTGATTGTCAAGCTCCTTGTATGGTCCAAACATAGCATAAGTAGTCTGACTACGCCTCGAACTTCTTATTTAAAAATTACGAATCCGTTTTTAACACTGTAGTCGGGGTTGCCCACAACTGTAACAATCGCAATGGTACTTTCATGGCATAAAAGTTATTTTACCTACGAAGAAAACACTCGCGAGTCAAGTCAAGAAAGTCCTCAAAAACAAGTTCAAACTTGAGGGTATTTGCAGGTTGAAACCTAACAAATTCGAAGTCGCTGGTAACGTGTTGTTACATGAAAATCGAAACGTCATGTATGATTTACATCTAAATAGAACAAAAATTAAATATTTTTTTGTATTTAGTTCAGGAGCCAAAATTGAGGATAGCGAAATATCTTCATAAAAATTTCAATTTTTCAAAACTTTGTAGATCGGTAGAACCATAAAGATATAGTTTTATTTTATTTTTAAAATTATTTTGGTAATATACGCTTAATTACGCAAGTTTTGTAAGGTCTTGTGTTAAGGTGAGGTAAAATTTTTACGTCAAATGACCGCGTCATTGTCCCCGAAACATGAGCGTAGTTATTGATGCGACATGCCGCTCAGAATGTTTCGCGATTTGTCCCCTAGTGAATACATGGCTTCAGCTTGTTTCCGGCCGTTCCGGTGTCATGCCGCGAGTGCTGGGTGCGACACCGCAACAGATGACAGCTGACAGATGTGACACGCGAACACAATTGAATGCCGTCTGCCATTTTGAATAAAATATTTGACATATTATGCAATGTCATGCAAAAACCGTAGTTGAAAAAGGTGATCCTTCTAAAGTATAGTATTATAACGTGTATATGAATATATACATATAATATATTTATATAAAATTTTTAACGCGTGCAATGTCATATACAACAACGCTTAAGCAGGAAATAAAAATAAACACACAAAAGAGCTTTAAAAAATATTATCCTATAATCGTATAAAAATATGCTTTTCAAACATGCGAATAGTACAATTCGAAAATCGTAGTAAGACTCATGCGGTGTACCACAACGTGTATGGGATCTACGGGTAAGCCCATACACGTTGCGGTACGGACCGATCTGCGATATGCGGTGTACCTCTACGATGCACCGGAGTGTGTATGGCCGCCTTTAGAGTCTACGATACTCTGAATAGTGCGGCTAGACCTTGGCTAGACCACCTATTCTATTAGGTACCTATTAGGGCCGGTTGTTTCAAGTTCGATCAAAGTAAGCGTTCTTTTAAAGCATAGATTTTTACGTTCTCCACCAATCAGACGATCCGTTTTCGTAAAAATCTATGCTTTGGTCGACCGCTTACTTTGATCGAACTTGAAACAACCGGGCCTTAGTGCATCATAGCGCAGTTTTAGAAGATTTGACACTTTTACCAACTAGTTTTTATAATAAACATTTGAGTGTTTTATGCCAATATATGAAATGGAAGGGTAAAAAATTCTAGCGCAAAACAAGTGAAAAGAAGGAATTTTTCAAAATAGGGTCGCTCAGGTGGTTTGGGCATGTTGAGCGAATGAATGAGGAAAGAATGGTAAGAAAGATATATGATGCAAGTGTTGACGGCGCCAGAAAAAGAGGGCGACCACGGAAGACGTGGCATGACCAGATTAACCAGATACTGGAAGATGGTCCTGTTAGAAGTCTGAACAACCGTCGAGCTTGCATGCGAAGATGTATGAATGTAGACGAAGCGAAAGTTGTATGTCAGGACAGAAGAGTATGGCGCTCTATCCTCTCTGCCTACCCCCTCGGGGAAACGGCGTGATGGTAAGTAAGTAAGTAAGTAAGTCATCCACGTGTCGGCGTGATTCTTCCGCTTTTACCGAAGTCAGTCTCGACACGCGTGCCCGCTGCAAGGGCTGTATCGTGCTCAACCACATTTTTATATTACTCAGTGAATATATTCATATCAGTGTAGCTTTGACCCACCTTGGCCTTTCGTAAATGACCTGATTTTCCTTATGAAATGGTTTATCAACTCAAATACTTCGCGTGTTTTGTATTTTGCGGTAATTTTTACATTCCTGATTCATGTTATACAGAATTATCGTTCACCTACTTTGGTGAACGTTCCTCTACTAGAATTGTTGTCTTCAATGTTCTACAGAACTATTGATTATCTCATTTAGACTATCGCTGTGTATGTTGTACAGAACGATTGATTACTTCCTTAAGAATATTGTCTCATCCTCCTCCACTGAATTGTTATCTTCGATGACAGTGTTGACACACTTTTGAAATAGTGACATCTGTCCGGGTGGTATGTACCCGATTGCTTTTATATATTAACTGAAAATAAGAAAAAAAAAGTAATAAAATGGACTACAACTAACGGTATCCGATGGCACTATTTACCCGCTAACAATTCCATTTCGCGATAATTTTATTTCTTATGAAAGATATATTTTAATTAGCATTTTGTAAAAGAATGAAGCAAATGGAGATTTTTAATTAAAAATAATTCAATTAAAAATAAAAATAATTTCAGCCATGATCATAAATAGAGGTCATCTGAACAGAAACGGTGGGGTCATTCGTATTGTAATGTGTATTGATAACATTTTAGATTATTGGTTTCGCAATATTTTTTGTTGTTATGACTTATTAATTAACGTATAACTAATAACTAATTTATGTAAAGCTGAAATTCAAAAATAAACAGTTCCTAATTTTTGGCGGATTTTATATATTGTAAAGAGATGCTAAAGGAGATTTCATACAGAATCCGTCCAGAAACGTTTACAAATATCTGGAACTTTATCGTGAACACTAGAAAATAAAAGAATGTTCTCGAGAATTCGAAAACCAGTATATCGCGTGTATGTAGCAGAACCGACAGTTGCGCAGAAGTTTGACAATTCCATCGGTGTGATGTCGGCCGCGGGACGACGGCCGGGGTGGCCATTCGTGAGATAGATGTGATCGGAGCGACAGATGCTGGGCGAGGTGATCGGCAAGCTGTAAATGAGCGCGACTTCTGCGTACGAGAATTGGATGGAATGTCCTAGCAAGTGATAAATAAAGCGTTACCCGGCGTTGGTGGGATGTTCATAGACGGGTGATGGATTGCGAATTGGTGTGAATTCGGGATTGTGTATTGGCTCGGTTCCGTTTTGTCAATTTAATACGGTGATTTATTAGGAAAAATAATACGCGGATAAGGCTATTATGACGCGTGTATGCGCATGAATATTAAATGTCTGAGATTCAGTTGTTTTAAATTATTCTTTTTGTGAAAATAGATAAGATTTTTTTGTGATAATAAACAGAAATAGTAATAAGAAATAAGATGGATGTGTGCAAAATATATTTGACGCCATCCAAAAACCGAAGATGTTTCAACAGGAGCGACACCTAAAACAACAAAATATGGGAGGTTTTATTAAAAATATATTTTGATTTATTAATACTGATATCAGATACCGGAATGGAATAGAGGGCCGTTCGAGAATTACGGAAGCACCAAAGGGGGGGGAGTCTTTGCTTTGCTTATTTTTGATGACATGGGGGACGGGGGGTCTGGATGGATTACGTCAGCAATATTTATTTATCTACTTTTTCTGATTTTTTTGCAAAATATGGAAACAATCAAGTCGAACATGTAAAACGTGTGGTCTTTATCATACCTCTGTCAAGTCATTAAATCGTCAAATCAAGAAGAATAAAAAATAAACACACACCGAAACGAGAGTGAGACCTATAAGAGTGACTGCTTGTCGTGCTAATGAATTGATATGCATACTACAAACTTTAGACGAATACCAAGATGTTGAATGGCTCGAAGAGAGCGATGTCGATATCCCGAAAGAACATAAAAGTGAACACGCAACATGGAGCAGCAAACACCCAATGTCGTCCAAGTCATGGATTCAAGTGCCGTGGACTGAGGACGAATGTGAGGACGAGGTGAATTTGAATTAACTCAATTTTTTAATAGGACAAAATTAATTCATATTTTTTATAAATTTAGAATATAATATTTAAATACATACGATGCTAATAATATGCTTGAATGCATATTACATATGCATTAAACTCCTTTAGAGTCTATAAATTCCTCATTTTTTGACTTTATACCTGCTGCTCACGAATAACAATAAAAAAATAAATTATATATATATATGTATATATATATATATAATATATACAGATATATATTATATATAGATATAATATATATATAATATATATATATATATATATTATATATATAATATATCTATATATCAATGTTTACGTAAGCATAGGAGGGGGGAGTAAGAGCTTTGCTTACTTTTGCTGACAAGGGGGAGGGTGAAAAATTACTAAAATTCTGCTTACGTAATATTGATCTTTCGTTTAGTTTAAAACATGGATTATTGCGTTTTCCACCAATCCGTTTTCGTAAAAATGTATGGTTTTTACGAAAGATCACTATAATTCAAGACTATAGATACCGAGATACAACCGGCCCTAAGGGAGCAAGATTTTAATTTTTTTTTTAATTGAAACTTTAATAATACTTTGGACATTCCAACGTAAAATAATGGTTTCCTATATTGGCTATGAATTATATGACAATTGACCAACAACAATAGATAACGTTAATTTACGTAGGTAGGACATGATCCACGAATCGTGCGTTTAAAATAGATAAAAATAAAATATTATAAAGGCAAAATAATCGTGAAAATGTTTCTTGTGTGTGATTTCATATACGTAAAGAATACTTATATTTTTTGTTTGTTTTAATTTTTGATAGCAGCAATTAAAAATTACTTCCAAAAATATATTTGTTAATTGTATTATTTATATTGTACTGGTTTAACTCTTTGCATCCGTGTAAGATTTGGATTCTTTTCATATTCCCATACATTTTAACTGAAAAGCAATATAAACTTCTGAGAACCGCAAAAAGAACAATGCTTTTATTTTCTATTTGTCCATCAGTCGCTATAGAATGTTAAAGACGCACGTAGGTATAGGTAACGTATACAGGTGTCTCGTATCTACTGACAAAAACTTTACAAGTGGATTCCTACTTTGACAATGAATTGAAAATGTTAAAGCAACTATCACTTAATATCAATATACATAGTTATGGACCATAACTTATGGTGATACGCAATATGAAAGTTTACATTTTTTTTCAATATTGACTGATTTATTTTTGGCAAAATTTGAACAATCATTATAGTAATCTAGGTATATCGATTATGAAAAAATCATTCGCTTTAATACAAGTCGAATAAAATGATAAAAACCTTGCAAAATTTGAAAATATAATTTTTTATAAAGTTTTTAACATATTAATTGAGTTGTATTGAAGCGAATAAATTCTTCAAAATTGGTTCTGTAGTGATAGTTTAGTAGTTTAGTAACTTTTCGCAAAAAATAAGTCGGAAATATTTTTAAAAATATGCAAACTTTGCATACCTCCATAACTTCATGTTCAAGGCAGAAATCCACCTGTAAAGATTTTGCTACTAGCTACAAGACGCCCTGTATAATTTTGCAAAGGCATGTTTTCCGGCGGGATTGAGGCACTGGTTAAAAAAAAAAGTTTTCTGGAATTCTAGGTTAGGTCGGTAAAGATACTTGTAAAAACCAATAGAGGACTGTTAACATGTCACGAAACAATATAAACACTTGAAGAATTACGTTTTCATACATTATAGATCTTCCATGCAGGGCTTTGGAACCGGAGCTGGTGTTTTTACGGAGCCGTAGCTGGAGCTGGAGCTGAAATATTTGACTTCACAAATATTTGACTCCAGCCCAGTTCCGACTCTACACACTTCCCATTTCCCAACTTTTGGCAAAAGTTGTGTATGTTGTAAAGTAACATTCACATAGGTACTATTTGTAAAAAATCAATTCGAGGTCTTTCCAATTTTGGATAAAGGTACTGATACACATGCTTATTAGTGGCACGTGAGCATGCGCAGTATTGACCTTCTTTAGCCCATGCTTATTAGTGGCACGTGTGCACGCACATTGCTAGTAATAAGCTTGCTCATTAGTGGCACGCTCAAAAATCAACCGTTGGTTGATTTATGGTCGTGCTAATGTCATTCACCACGAGAGGGGGTATCTTTTGAGCATGCGTGAACAAGCTTGCTTATGAGCAAGCTAATGTCATTCGCGGCTAGTATCGATTATCAATGCGATCTTCTCAGTCCGCGACAGATGGCTCGTTGGGGAGATGACAAAACATTACTTTTCGTGACTTATTATAGGAATATCTGTGGAATACTCGGTCAACGCTATGTAAAAATAATATAGCAAGAAATAATGTTTATGAAAGTTTATTAAAAGACATGAATGATTCAAAATAATAAATATTATAAAAACTAAAATAAAAAATGTGCGGATGGAAACTCGGGAACTATTTTGATTTATTGGTTCACTTGAATTTTCTATTTCAGTTTGCAAAGTTTTTATTTTGAACAAGAGCGTTTCTATTCTATGACAAGAGCATGTCAGTAATAAGCATGTGTCTTTGATTAAACCTGGGAACTGTTTTGATTTCTTGGTTCACTTAAATTTTCTATTTCAGTGTGCAAAGTTTTAATTTTGAACTAGAGTAACTCTCTATTCTATGACAAGAGAATGCCACTAATAAGCATGCGTGTTTGATTGTTAGCCTTGAGCATGCTTATGAGCATGCTCGAAATAAGCATGTGTATCTGTACCTTAATGAAACTCGCTGGGGTTCTGCATTCCGTATGATTGGATAATTATTACTTTTGAGTTTGATTAACGACGACCACTCTGGGGACAAAAATTGAGTAGGTATGTAATTGTGTTCTTAAAAAAAATTGTTTTAATAATTTTCTGGCGCGTCACCCAGTAAAAAGGTGTGTGAAGATTATTGTGAAGATGTGGGGTACATTACTCCACACGGAGATGTACCTACAGGCAGATACTGGTGTGCGCTGTTTTCTACACGTGTGCTTTAGGAAATTAAATTCGTTAACATTAACATCGTTTTAAATTGTAATCGTAAAGAAGTCGTGCTTTGTTGTGTAATAAAATGACATGAATATTCCAGTGGTGGATTAAAGCCATGTATTCACTAGGGGACAAATCGCGAAACATTCCGCTCGGCATGTCGCATCAACATCTACGCTCATGTTTCGGGGACAATGACGCGGCCATTTGACGTGTACACACCGGGACTCGCATATCTTGTCGCGGAAATGTCACCCGATGAGCTTATGTTGACAGTTGCGGTATCTCATTTGGCGAAAACGGGGTTCCGCGCAATTCGAAATGTTTTTTTGGGTCACAATTTCAAATAAACGAGGTTTTACTGTAGTAAATTGAATATTATTAAAAACAAAGTCCTTTTTGCAAATAATTATTGTTTTCCAGACGTCGCGGAAATATATCGCCCTGTGAGGTTATGATGATAGCCGCGTATCTGTTTATGTTAATGAGTTTATCGAAAAGTAAGAGGAGAAAAAAGAAGAGAATGCGAAATTATTTACCACAAAGAGAAAGAAGGACGGATATTCTATGCGATCTTCGATCGATACAGCCCGATAAGTTCAAGAACGATTTCGTTTTCCCACATTGTCATCTTGACAGATACAGCGCATGCATATTCATTTGTAAACATACCACGTGGTACTGACGCTCCGCGGAATGTTGCAGTGAGTACGCTCGGGTACCGTGCGCATGGCAACGTTGCCACGGCACGTAGAAATGCCGCGCTATGTTGTGCGCGAGGTCGCGGAACAGTGCACGACGTTGCAACGTCACGTAGACTCTATGCCGCGCGTGCTGTTGAGGGACAATTTGTCCCCTAGTGAATACATGGCTTAAATTACATGGTGGGTGGACTGAGCGGGTACTGCCCGGGCCGTGGCTCGCTAAGCCCCGCTGAGAGCCATCGTTAATGAAACTCGTACGAAATAATAGAAAAATTTTCTTAATGGTGTTAACAAGGCTTTAAGGGTTCAATTCAAATTTTTCATTATAAATAATGCAAAATTCAGCAACATCATTAGAGGCAAGGCAATACAAGGGTTTTTTTTAAACATATACAGGGTTATTTGTAAAATATTAATAACCTCGCAGGACTATATTCCTGCCTTGATTATGAGTCGAAAATGTTCAAGCTGTCATGACCTAATATCAATAGTTATGGAGATATGCGACATCAAAGTTTGCATTTTTTTTCAATATTTCTGACTTATTATTTGTAAAAAATCGGACTATTATTACAGTAACTCATATCGATTACGAAAAATTCATTCGTTTCAATACAAGTTAAATAAAATGATAAAAACCCTGAAAAAATTCCAATTGGAATGTTTTCCAATTGGAATTCGAAAGTTTTTATTTTTTTATTTGACTTGTATTAAATAAAATTAATTTTTTTAAGGTACTGTAATGATAGTCCAACGTTTTACAAAAAATAAGTCAGAAATATTGAAAAAAAAATGCAAATTTTTATGTCGCGTATCTCCTAAACTATTGATATTAGGTCATAATAGCTTGAACATTTTCGACTCATAATCAAGGCAGGAATATAGTTCTGCGAGGTTATTAATGTTTTACAAATTACCCTGTATAAGGATAACATTTACTAATTAGCCAGTGTCATACCCACTGCGCTACGGCGGCCCTCGTAGCGCAGTGGGTATGACACTGGCTTCCCACACCGAGGGTTCCGGGTTCGATTCCCGGTGAGGTCACAAAGTTAATCTATATGATTTACTCAAGCCTGGGTGTTTTGTGATGTATTTCGCTTCTGTAATTGGGCCTTCTGGCCTGTTGAAGCGTAAAAATAATGATAATGAAAAAAAATGATGATAATTACCTGGGAAATCCAACATAAAGACAGATATTTTGGAAAAGAAAACAGACAAATAAATTTAACGTAAACGTATTGTTATTGTATTATTTCGTTAAGTGCCGTAATAAAAAAATAAAAAAATAGTCCTTAAAATACAAATCAGTCCGTAAATTGAAATTAGTCTATTCGTACTTAATAACTGATTATATAAAATGTATGATTGACGTGTGTGTAACAGAAATGTTTATAACAATTTTAACAAATTGTTACTTGGAGGTTGATAGCTGATTGTTGACTAGTATCATTATTTCTCTTTTCTTCATTTCTTAATAATTATACTTTTATATTGTAAAATGTAAATTTCATTTGTATAATTTGCCTCACTCAACACGGGCTTTTTTTTTCTAGTGAGACAGGCATATAAGTACAATAATAACTGGCTAAACTCGCTCGCACCGAGGACTGTTAATATGTCGCACCCTAGACTGCGTTGACCTTGGAACTGCAATACTACATTCTGTTTTTATTCCCTTTATTTTAGTTCGTGGCGTCTGCTTGACGCAAAAACTTTCTATCGATCAAACCCTTTTCCCGTGATCCAATCGAGCTGAAACTTTGCAAGCAGACTCGTGGCGACGATCAAGAAGATCTATCAAATTTTCGTTAAAAAATGAATAATTATAGTTCAACTTACTTAGTTGTATAAAGAGACTGCGACGCATCTGGTAGACACTAAACCTGATTGTAGTATAATTTTGCATTTTTGGAAATTTTTATTTATTTACGACGCAACTCTTTTCCTTCTATTCAACATTTTTGTAATTTCTATACCGTAAAATAATATTTTATCGTATTAACTTCCTGTTAAAGCATCATCTAGCCGCTAGATGTTTTCTTACTTTTTGTGTAACTCATTTTAAGTTCCACACTTCTCTCGAGATCCGAGGATAATTGTGACGAAGGGAAATCGTCTCCTTTTTTGCAGCTACTCAGACCTTCAGGGGCATAATGACTCAAGATAATCTGTATTAAATCTGTAATAGGGCCCTTTTAAAATGTTACCCTCCCCGAGCAATGTAGTTCGCCACTGTACTAAATATGTTGTATTATATATAAACGCTCGTGCGTTACTCGACACCCAGAATAACCGCTGCTTCAGTGCGCCGTCTTTGTTTTCGGAACAGTATTTTTGAATCCCGATGCTGTGCAGCATTCTGCTGGTGGCCTTGGTGGTTGCGGCTCCAGCCCCAGCCCGGGGCCAGGGCGCCACGGACGACTCCTCGGTGGAACACTCGCTTTTGCGCCATCTAATCCGAGTTCCAGACGGCTGCCCGTCTTGCCACAGACCGGTGAATGGAGTTTGCAAACCCATCTTCGATTGTGAAGTACACAATTAACAGAGAATTACCTTAGTTTGCATACTGTAAAGCAAATAGTTCAATATTAATGATGTAATCGTTATATAAATGAGTTTTTTATTAATTAATAAAATTTTTAAAAAACATTATAGTGTAATAATCAGTAATAGTAATCCTTAATAATAATTTGAAACAGTGACGTCCCTAGGTAAAGACGCGTCCTAAAGCAATTTTTGGGTTCCGCCCATTGATATTTTCTCGACATATTTTTTTTTCGGATTGTTTCGCGCCATTTTGAGAAATGGATTCTTATCCGTCGCGAATGAGGTCGGATATTTTTATACCAAATATTTTAGATTTTTATTGTGTATTAAATTTTTTAATGTTCCGGTTTATTTTATAAAAGAGGTTCGAGTCAAATATTAAATAATCTTCCAAAATAAAAATTGCAATCTATCGTATACATTCTGATATAAATGAATAATAAAAACCCAGATTTTCGTAAAAAAACGCTGAAATATGCATTTGCAGTGAATGTACCGCCTTAAATGCAAATGAATCGAAAGAAACTGATCGTGACGTATTGGTGGACCCGTACCGGCATAACTCCCATTAATTACAGCTTCTCGATAGCTGGCACAACAATTACTACAGATGTCAATTACTTCCAAGAACTGTAAACGGTGATGGACAAGCTCGCCATCAAACAACCGAGACTTCCTATTACTTCTCCATAACAACGCTCGTCCAGACGCTGTACCTACAACGGACCATCTTAAAATTACCGAAACTTTGACTGGAAACAGTCGAAACTCTCCTTAACCCACCTTACTCGCCAGACTTTTTACCATATTATTTCCAATTTTTTCGGAATTTGGATAACTTTTACGAGGGAAAAATTTCAACTCCGATGAGGCGGTGTTTTTTTACTCCCTTTATATTAATTAACTCGTGGCGTCTGCTTGCTTGCCGGTTTGCCGTCGAATAAACTTTGGATCGATTTTTGACCCTTTTCCCGTGATTAAATCGAGCTGAAACTTTGCAAGCAGACTCGTGGCGACAATCAAGAAGATCTATCAAATATTCGTTAAAAAAAAAGAGTAATTATAGTATAATTTCGGATTTTTAGAAATTTTAATGTTTTTTTCAAATTGCAATCATTACAGAAGTTACTAGCAACGGCGGCCCGATAACGTCGCGGAATATTTTCTAAATTTGAATTACTCCATCGGTATACATAATAGGTACTTCACTACGAATTTCAAAAATGTTTTTAGAATTTAATCTTCAAAGCATGAAGTTTCTTATCAAAGTTCAAAACATCTGGATTTTAGAAATATATTAAATTACTGTAAGTTTAGTGTTATGTTATATGTTTTAATTCGTCGTTAATTGTTGTTATATTTTACAAAGAAAGGGAATATAATAAAAACTTGGTTTTTATGGGTTACTTTTTTTATTCCCTTTCTTTTAACTCGTGGCGTCTGATTGCTTGCTTGTCTGACTAAAAAACTTTGGATCGATTTTTAACCCTTTTCCCGTGATCCAATCGAGCTGATACTTTGCAAGCAGACTCGTAGCGACGATCAAGAAGGTCTATCAAATTTTCGTTAAAAAAATTAATAATTATAGTATAATTTTGGATTTTTCAAATTTTTAATGGTTTTTTCATACAACTCAATTAGTTGTATGAAAATACTCCGACGCATCTGGTACACACGAAACCCGAAAATGAGAAAGGGAGTATTGTAAATTCTTGGTTTTTATGGGTTACTTTTAACGATTCCCGCCCCCAGGATTGCTATAGCAAAGGCATCAATGAACTTCCATCAAAATGGCAAAAGTTCATCGAAAATCATCTATTAATTAAATATTAGGTCCTTACATATGAAATTGGCGTTTTGCCGTACTGGCAAATTTGATCTCAAATATCTTCTCTTTGGTTAGGAATTCCAAATCCAAATTTATACAGCTATTTACTCATGTATTTGTGTTTTGAAAATTATAATTCATTTGTTTTTTCCTCAATTGTTTTTTTCTTTGCGACACTCAGTTTACAAAATGAAAAACTTGAAATATCGCGTTATTTACGAGTACGAGTTCCACCGTGGCACCAGTGCTGCAGAAACGGCTCGAAGGATTAATGATGTGTATGGCGACGGTGCCGCAAAAGAAAACACAGTGCGTTTTTGGTTCCAACGTTTTCGTTCTGGAAATTTCGACCTGCAGAACAAGCCCCGTGGACGGCCGGAGACCAAAGTTGATAATGAAGAATTGAAGGCTCTTGTGGAAGCGGATCCATCGCAAACCACATCCGAGTTAGCTGCAGGCTGCGGTGTTAGTGATAAAACTGTTTTAATCCACTTGAAGCAAATTGGTAAGGTGAAAAAGCTTGAATGGTGGGTACCTCACGATTGAGTGAAGCAAATCAACAAACGCGCGTTGACTGCTGCGTTGCATTACTCAACCGGCACAATAATGAAGGGATTTTAAATCGAATCATTACCTGTGATGAAAAGTGGATCCTGTACGATAATCGGAAGCGCTCATCGCAATGGCTGAACCCTGCCGAACCAGCCAAACCATGCCCCAAGCGAAAATTGACTCCAAAAAAGTTACTGTGAGCGTTTGGTGGACTAGTGCTGGTGTCGTTCACTACAGCTTTCTTAAATCTGGCCAGACGATTACGGCAGATGTCTTTTGTCAGCAACTGCAAACCATGATGGAAAAGCTAGCTGCTAAACAACCGAGGCTGGTTAATCGCTTTAGGCCACTGCTGCTTCATGATAACGCTAGACCACACACTGCACAACAGACGGCTACCAAATTAGAGGAGCTTCAATTGGAATGTCTAAGACATCCACCGTACTCTCCGGACCTTGCCCCAACAGATTACCATTTTTTTCGAAATTTGGATAACTTCTTGCAAAGGAAAAAATTCAACTCCGATGGGGCAGTCCAAACCGCCTTCAAAGATTTTATTGATTCCCGTCCGAATGGTTTTTTTAGTAAAGAGATTGATGAACTACCTATGAGATGGCAAAAGTGCATAGATAGCAATGATACATACTTTGATTAAATAAATATATTATAATAAAAAAAATCGGCTTTATGTTCCTCCCATACTAAACGCCAATTTCATATGTAAGGACCTAATATATACTTTTCATAAAACAAATTCTATATAAAACGCAAACGGTTAATTTAAAAGTAAAGGACCTAATATGTTTGTTAGCTTGTAAATAAGTGTACGTAGCATTGGTATCATTAGCCTTGTTTCGGCCTTGCGTTAAGGATGTGAAAACAGAGCTATCTAGTGAAGCGTCTTGATAGCGTATCAAGTTGGATTAAAGTAAGCGTTCTTTTAAATCATAGATTTCTACGTTCTCCACCAATCAGACGATCCGTTTTCGTAAAAATCTATGCTTTAATCGACCGCTTACTTTGATCGAACTTGAAACAACCGAGCCTTAGTGACTTTCTTACATTATTAACACACCATCAATACAAATTCATCCGTATTCTGAAAATAACAATGTCTGGATCTTTAAGATCTTTATCCCAACACTTAATAGACGATAATAAAAATTAAAAATGTCCAGAGCGGATTTTGTAATTCTACGGCTCAAATACACTGTATTAAAAGATGATATAAGAAAGATTTTTTCTTACAATCGTATTAATTTCTTCATCCACAGCGTCCAGATGAAATATCATGGCTAAACTTGTCATGACCGCGTTACCGCGTATTCAAATCTTCCCATCTTGACATTTGACAAATAACAATTTACATCTTTCTCCCTCCCTCTATATCTATCTCATATAGAAACTTACAGAAACAACACCGACGTAAAGCTATGTCTCGTTTATTTTTAATTTTTATTATCGTCTATTAAGTGTTGGGATAAAGATCTTAAAGATCCAGACATTTTTATTTTCAGAATCGGGCCGATTGTTACATAGAGACTTATGTATTTTGATGATATGCTAAGAAAATGAAATGCTGATGAGCAGGTCACATCACTCGGAGAACGGACAATCGCTGGACGAATGCAATCACCCCGTCGTACCCGAGGGGAATCGAGAAGCGGATATGCCTCTAAAAACCCAGCTGGATTCATTGTATATAATGCGGAAACATTGTATGTAGCAGAGAATAACAGTGAGATAAAAGAAGGTGAGAAGCTTTACCCGAATGGGTAAAGATCAAAAAATATGTATATATTTGGCAAGAAATCATAGTTATGCACAGTTTCTTGATCGATATGGAGTGCACGCTCCTGCATATTAGTTCTTTCACAAAATTATCAAGAAATAATCAGAAAATTAAATCGTTGTTCTGAAAATTTCCTGCCATAAAACAGAAAATTAGAGAATTATGCAAGGTTATCAATTAGGGTTTAATTAAGAAACAATTTTGGCTTTATAACATCCTTGACCATGTTTTCTCAAGCCACAATTTTCGAAACCTCAATTTAAACTCGCGGCCGCTAGAAAACTCCCGGGTCCAATAAACTCCTCAAAGTTGTCGCCCAGAATGTCAAAACCCTTCGTGTCACCCAAAAAGCAATCAAAAATATTTACAATAAATGAGGACTTCGGGTAGCATTAATTTACGAGTGCAGATAATACTACTCTAATTTTCTAGTACTAAAACTACCTGAGGCGTAGTTTTTGATAAAACCTCATTGTTGTTTTTTTCTTTTTCTCTTCTGAAAGGAAGCCCTCTTCACGCCATTTCTGTGTCATTTTTTGGTAGCTAGAGCCTCTACTTCAAATACAGCAGCCTAATATATGTTTTCCTCGGCCATTTCTTCGTATTTTTCTTTTAACTTTCTTTCCTTCTATCACTTTGGTTATGAATGTGTTGCGCTGCCTAGTCTTATACTCCGTCTATTCGCTATCGTCCTCTGAATAAATCCATTTTCTCGCAGATGTCTTCTAAAATGGCATTATTTTTTAAAGGTAATAAAAAATATTAGAAATATAAACTTTTATTTTAATAATTTCATTGAAATAATTACTAAATTTTGCACATTGATTTACTTTAAATGTATTTATTTTTACATACTACCGAGTGAAAGATACTTAGTCGATTTAAAAAGTTATCAGGAAGGTACTTCGTTTGGTAAAAACATAATAATATAATATATAATACTAATAATTTAACGTAGATCACTACTGAATAGCCAGGGCTTCAACACCTTCTTGCAGCCTTACGTGTCCGTTTCTCTTTCCCTTCTCTCATCTTATTAGCATACTTCCCTATTCTAAGGATAGCAATAAATTATAACAATCATGTTTTTACCGCTATTGTGTAACATTGCATACTTTGACGTTCCGTGTATTTTGCATCCTTGTTTACATTAGATACGAGTTTGTGGTGGTGGCGTACTCTGATGTACCGAAACAAACAGCCCCATTTTGTAGGCAAAAATGTTTAACAACAACCTTGTTATGTTGGAAATTAGTAAGAGATGTCTCATTAATTATGTGGTACTGGTGGTGTACTATCATGGACCGATACAAACAGCTCCATTTTATAAGTAAAAATCTTAAACAAAGACTGTCTTTCACAATACAACTGCCCATATTGAGATAGGTACTTTGTGCATGGTATAAGACGCATGGAAGCAACATAAGACTGCTGGTAGAGAGGATAGGTAGTTTCGTGGTATCGTGGCGCCCGTTTCTCCTCTGCCAAAAGTATAACGAGAAAGAAGCTAAGAAAGAGATGATGTAAGCAATGTTCTCTCTAAGACTGAATAGAGCGCGCTAGGCAAAGTGACTTGGGAAAAGTAAAAATTCTTATCAGCCGTTTTTTCCAACACATTTTTTTAATGTTGTATATAGATAAAAATAACTATTCAAACGGTCGTTCAAGCATACAATACGTGTCTGCCATAAATAAAATTAGCAATATTCGATTGCACCGAATGCCGGGGGTCCACTCCACACTTGTGCGGTGATATTATATGTCATATCTTGTTTATTTAGATAACTGTTAACTTTTATTTTCAGCATTGTTTCTAATCTCTGTATCGTGAAAGTGTGTTTTGTAACTAACTTCCTAATTTTTATATCTACTTATATGTTTTTACTTTGCGCTATAATGTCAGCTGATAAATATCAGAATCATTAATGACCTTTTGAAAATAATCCGAATATAAAAGAGATAAAAAATAGTCTTTCATTAGATGCATATATATTTAGATATATAGATGCATATATACCTTTCGTAATTTTGTATACATTTATCGTTATATGATATACATTTGTCGAATTAGTGACGTTTGAGTCAGTAAGGCAACAATTTCATAAACCCATACCAGAATCCAAGCTTTCGCGGTAACCTCCAAGAGATTGTTTTTACATATCTGAGGTATAAAAACAAATACATATTATGCAATAATATCTGGAGAAATTTATCTCAACATGAAATTCGCATGTTTTACAATGTTGGGAAACAGGTTAGCAAAAGAAATAGCTTTTCTGCCGTTTTCCGTTTGTTTCATAAAATGAATTGAACTTTCCTGATCGTATCGTGCGACATACAGAAAGCTAGAATATATAAGCAGTGTTCTCACATTAATGGACATACTGAATAACTTGCAGCTCTGATTGCACTTTTTGTTGTTTTTGAACGTTTTTTATTCAATCCCGCGAACAATGCTTCGCTACGTTTTGTTGGTGGCTTTACTTGTGGCGGGTCTTTGTCAACTGGTTTCGGCAGGTGTTGCACCACCATCCCCGGATCTATCGGGAGGGGCTGAGTGGAAAATAACTCAATTTCCACAGTATGGAAGGTGGAAGGTGCAGACGAATCTTCGATTGTGATCCTTAGAATTGAAGAGTGGTTCGTGCATTTAAAACAAATTAAATTGTATTTACTTTTGATGTTTTGTAGCGTTGGATAAAATTAAAAATAATCAGTGTGGTTTACATAAAGTTTGATAGTTTTTTGAAAATATTATTAATAGGCGACCCTCGTAGCGCACTAGGCAAGACGCTGACTTCTCCCACCAATGGTTCCGGGTTCGATTCTCGGTGAGGTCACAATTTAATCTATGTGATTTACTCAAGCCTGGGTGTTTTGTGATGTGTTTCGCTTCTGTAATTGGGCCCCTTAGCCTATTGAAGAGTAAAAGGATTTAAAAAAAGGGTTTTGCATCAAGATACAATAAAATTATTAAAAATGCTAATCTTTAATTTTTAAAACACTTTTGTAACCAATTAATTAAACTAGCAGGTGTCGCTGAGTGCTTGCTACTAGGCCCTGCGGGCAGCTGTGTGTAAGCGGCCACTGCTATTTGCTTGCTGCTTGACAGTGTGGTCGGCTGTGGTGGCCGATTCGCGGCTGTTAGTGACCGCTGGGAAGCCGGCCAACCATTTTTTTGTCGTATTTCTCAAAACAAAACTATCTCATTTTAAAAAGGATATTCTAGCACTAAATTTAAATAAAGATCTATCAAATACAATTTATTTGTAAAACAATAATGGAAAGTCGCACAAAGTCGATAAACTAATTTTGCATTTTTGATTTTTGGGGACAACTTTCCTATAGTGATATATTTGTTCTTTATGCCGTATCCTCAAATAATTATGTGGAAAATATAAAATAAAAATAAAGAAAAACAATGCGTCGTTCTAACCTGAAAGACATGATTATGAAAGGTAACCAATATATCATTTATGTACTGCAGCGTTTCCATAATATACCTACCTAAATAAATTCTGCGACTTGATTCAAACTGGAATATAACATTTTTAAAACTAAAAGGAGCTTTTTAAAGCGATAAACAATATAAAGAGAAAACGTAAATATTTTCAGTTTTGACATATGCCGCGCATGCGCAATTGCTCAGTGACAGTTAGGGTACGAACATGCCAAAGATGCCTCACTGCGATACCTCGCGGTCGCGGTTTCAGCTCGCTATCTCGATGTCGATACTCGCTGTTTACATGGATGGCGGTGCGAACATGTCGGTTCAGTCGCACCTCGATGTCGATACTCGCTATTTGTTGTGGTGATTTTTCTCCCGCTTATCCCACAAAGCAGGAATATTAAAAATCAAATCAATTAGCACCTCCTTATCCATAATTCAATTCACAGTATTTATCAAGTAAAAACAGTTTAAAAGATAACTATAGCGATCGTGACATGAGCAATACGGGATTAATGACAGATGACAGATCCATTTGTTTTTACATCGCGGTCGACAGCGAGCAGCGATGTGATCTGGATCGTGATTGGACAGATTCGCTAGGCTGAGGCGAATATGACCAATCCCGAGCCAGAACACATCGCTGCTCGCGGTCGACCGCGATGTGAAAACAAAATATTTTGTTATCACGAAAGCATCGAGCTAAACCTCCATGTAGGCCGCGATGTATCGCAGTGAGGTATCTTTCGGCATGTGCGTGCGTATCTACTAGCGTGTATTTGTTTTACATGGAGGTGACATCGAGATAGCGAGCTAAACCGCGACCGCGAGGTATCGCAGTGAAGCATCTTTGGCATGTTCGTACCCTTAGATTGACCAGTACCAAAAAAGAGTAGGCGTATGGTGAGATTCACAGACAATTTTAAAACACATATCGTGTTTCCTCGAATATAATATTACGACCTACCTCGAAAGTAAAACCTACTACGATTTTTCAGGATGGTTTTAATATAAGATCTACTTCAAAAATAAGACCCATCTAAAAACCTTATTTATGTTCACAGTGAAATTGTTCTTGCAAACGAAATTCAGATTTAAAACACCATGTTCATATGCACACCGTGGAAAATCTTTTTCATTTTCGCAATGCAATTATTCTTGTAATCAAAAGTCAAGCTTAAGAGGCTGTTATACTTTCAATATTGGCATTAGTTTAATCACTTCCCGCTAAAAATGGCGCTAGTTTCGCTCAAAAATGTATTATTTAAGGGGGGGTAAGGTTTTTAACTTTTTTTTTTGCATTTTATTTTTAATTTTTTAAATGAATGTATAACATTGCGAGAATATTGTGTCAAAATTTCAAGTCAATCGGAGCAAAATTGACGAAATTATGAACATTTGAGCGATACTCAGAATGATTTTCTATATCTGCTTGGGCAGCTAAGAGACGCCCTCATCTGAGGACTACCGGACGTGCTATTGTATTGCAAGAGTTTTGTGTAGACAAGGACAAAAAGATGCTGATGATGAAAGATCTTTGCTGTGTGAACATGGCATCGACGATTGTGTGTAAGTATAAAATAAGTGTTGAGTTTTATTTTGAATTTTACAGTGTGCAAAACTTTAAAGCGTTTTCCCCACATCTCACGTTTTTAAAGTCGGTGTCCATCATAACTTCAAAACTACTGCACCGATCCTTTTGAAATTTTGAACACTATTTCTGTACATAATTTACTAGGTAACGCTGGAGACTTTTTTTCAAATATGTTATTAATTTTTATTTTTTAATAACAAATTAGTCGATATTTTTCGCAAAAAATCGCGTTTTTCCCTTCAAAGTGTTCCGAAAAATTGAAAAATTGAAATTTCAAAAAACCCTCCCAGCGTTACCTGGGAAAATCTATCATCTAAGGAATGAAATGTCATACTTTAATGTACCATTAGTTTTAATAAAGAGAGTTTAACTGTGTCGTCACAAAAAATTCACAATAACATGCCTTTTTTGTACGAATTAACCTTACCCTCCCCTTAAGCACAAAAAACGATATCGAGAAATATACAATACTATAAAACGAAATAGAAATGTGCAAACTTTAACGCCTGACCTTTTAACTGCGTAGTGCTACATACGTAACCCTTTCTACATGAACGTAAGTTTTGCAAGTTTGGCGAAATTTTTCTGTACAATAATTATTCGATCTTTATATTAGAGATGTGACAAAGCCGACCGTAATGCAATGGATATTGTTTCTTTCTGAAATTTCACTCAAAATTTGCTTTTTTATGCTATTTTTCTGATTTTTAAGAAAAACATTTTTTTAAGATCTCCATTACATGTAACATTATGTTATTATTTTTTCTTTAGCGTTGAAAAATTGTATGACGTGTGTGAATTTTCACTATATGTTTAATATCAGTGTTAAATAATTCAAATAAAAACCATTTAAAAAAATTATGCGTGTACTTATGTATGCGCGTTAGAAGTTATACTTAAAAAGTAGAATAAAGACAAAATAATAATAAGAATAATATTTTCGTTGTCTGTCCGTAACTTACTGGAAAGACGACTTTAGATATTTAGAATGTGACAAGCAATCAACGCTCAACTCATGTTGCGCGGTCACGCAAGAGTTGTTATTAATTACTATACAGTCGTACACACCCATGAAAATATGGTTAAGTGTAAAGAGAATATAGAAATAAAAATATTCTGAATTATCTTTTCAAAACGTAAGACTTTCATGAAAGTAACTTATATCGAATATCTAAAATTAATTCGCAATAATAAAAGTCAAATAAAATGATAATCATCCGTATTCTGAACTAAGCAACATTGCTATTTCTGTATCTTGACAGTTATTGTATTACATTGTGATGCAGTTTTTTTGACGTTTTATGTTTGACAGGTTTGAAATTAATGAATTCAATCAATTAGAAAGATCATTATTCGTAATTGTGAATACATTAACATTTGTTTACGTTTTAGGGCTTTCTGATTGATTCATTAATTATTTCAAACATGCCAAACTTAATACATCGAAATTAGTGTCAATATATTGTTATACATACCTGTCAAGATTGGGATAAAGATCTGACATCCCAATACTGCTATTTTCAGAATAGCACAGATTAACTTTATAAAAAGTATTATATATTTATCAAATTTCTGAAGGGTGATAGTGCAAAATGATTAAACATTTTTTTGCTTGTATTGAAGCGAATTTATTTTTAATATTCTACATAAGTTACTTAAATAACAATTAAAAACGGAACATATAAACGTAAAACCTTATGATTAATAAACATAATAACTAAAGATATAAATCATAAAATCTGATTATGAAAACTGGGGAAAAACGATTATTAGAAAATATCAACAACTGACCATAATAAACGATTATAAAAAACATTCATGCATGTATGCGGTAGAAGTAATATTTAAAAACTAAAATAAAGACAAATTATATATTAATGATGCTCAAAGTATTGAGTTGTATAAATCTACACTGATCATTGTCTATTACTGTATTGAATTCTATGAAAAGAATGAAAACTCATACTTACAGAAATGTAACCTCAAATATCTAAATATAATAATTTGGTTGTCTATCCGTAACTTGCTGGAATGACAACTTTATATAATTAGAGTGTGACACGCAATCAGTGCATGGCTCACGATTATTTAAAAAGTATAATAAAAAACGATTAACGGAACATATAAACGAAAACAAAACGATTCATTAAAACAGGGTATTTAACGTAATACAACATATAAAGATGTTATAAAAGGAAAAAAAAAAGGATTCATAAAATCCGATTATATGAACTGGGGTAAAACGATTCATAAAAAATATCGACAATTGACCACAATAAATAAAAATATATAACGACGGACGACAAAAATGGAGCATATAAACGGTTCCTTAATAGCCGGAGGATAAATTAATAATCGGGTTTTGCAAAATGATTTAATAAGTTTATATGTTAAATTTAGTCGCCCGACCAGAGTTGCCAACAGCGCTTGGCCTAATATCGCTGTTTCCTATACATAAAGTAGCCTAAAGTAGCCCAAACGCCAAAATATCAATATGAATAAAATAAAATGTAATTTTTATCAATTTATTTATAACATATTTATAATGTATTGATAAATAGGCCTAAGCCTAATATAAAAAACCGTAATGTTCGTTAAAAGAAAGTAAACTAAGTAGATAGGTAGCATTTTAAAAACACCGGAGACGTACATTTTTCTACCAGCGTGTAAACTTACCATGTGATTGCTTGGTTGAAAGTTGTTGCAACACACCTCTTACATTCATATGGGTACGAATTCTAAGAATAGCGATCAGCATGGGTAGTTGCAGGCGATTCCTTAATTTTGTTTTAATTGTCCCCATTACGCTTAAAATTCTTTCAATGACAGCATTACACAAAGGTAATTGTATTTTTTTTCTTAATTATTTGCGATTCGGCTGATTTAAATAACTTGTCTCTGAAGTAGCCTAGTAGGCGACCAGTCGCCTTTTAGATTTTTTCGTCGCCGATTCTCATTCTGAGTAGGCTAAATGGCGAAAAATCGCCTACGTTGGCAACTCTGCGCCCGACAGCAAATACGAAAATCGTGTACCTCTTAATTTTCTTTTTTCAAAACAAACAAACTCAAAACAATATTATATCGTTTTACTGAAAATTTTTCAGTTAAAATAAAAACACAAAAAAATGCCGATTCAAAAGATTTCACATCACTATTTCGTGAAAAAATGTCAATTACCGTTGAGTAAAGAAATAGACGGAGTATCTTATTTCATTAAAAATATTGTTTGTAGGTAAAAGAAAGGACAAAAATTCAGTGTATATACAGAACAAAGTCTATATATCATATTGTTTCAAGAAAACAGATAAGAATAATGGAAAAAAACATTAGAATCAGCCCGCAAAAACAAACAAAATTTGACAGTTGTAAAAAATAAAAATGGCGACATTCAAATTCAAGTATTTTAAATACATTTAAAAGTCATTTTCTGCATTTACCGTTGTCCCCGCGATATGGGATTTCTAGAATGCATTCATTATACGGAT
>JADDOH010005490.1:0-85114 GCA_016648135.1 Agrypnia vestita
TGGGTCCGCTCTGTATATTGAAGTGTACATACGTTTGTAAGTGATCAACATATTTCAAACTACATGCACGATTTTCGTATTTGCTCTCGATTTTGCTAAATTTAAGGTAAAGTTATTAAATCATTTCCCGGGCGCGCGGCGCGCCGCGCACGGCCATAACAGACTTTTTTTTTTGGTCGCCAAAACAATACATTTTTCCGGCTACCTTCGATATATTTTTCCCGGCGACCTTTTTTTTTTTGGTCACCGATATTTTTTTCACGATATTTCGATATTTTTTCCGATATTTTTTTCCAATATGTCAATATATTTTTCTTGGCGACCTTTTTTTTTTGGTCGCCAAATCGATATATTTTTTCCGGCAAACTTTTTTTTTTTGGTCAAATGTTATAATGATTACAGGACATGGTTGAGAGCCTCTGTTTGTGACGCGCAAAATTAATGGTGCTCTAAATGCAATTATGGCCAATAGGAATCTGTCAAAGGAAGCAAGAAGAACGGTACATAATGGCGTTCTAGTGTCAACTCTGATGCATGGAAGTGAAGTCTGGAATTGGTAAAGGAGGAATGAAAGTAGACTGAATGCGGTGGAAATACGGTCACTAAGATGCGTGTGTGGAAAATCTTTGGTCGATAGAGTGAAGAATCAACAAATAAGAAGTTAATGTAATGCTGGCTGTAGTGGTGTGGTAGATAGAATAAAGAAAGGTGTGCTGAGATGGTTCGGTCATGTGGAACGTATGAATGAGGAAAGGATGGTTAGGAAAATATACGAGGCGAGTGTTAAAGGCAACAGGAATAGAGGGCGTCCGCGAAAGACCTGGCGCGATCAAATATTACAAGTATTTGAGGATGACCCTGTTAAAAGCCGCAACAACCGTAGAACTTGTATGAGAAGATGTACGAATGTGACCGAAGAAAAAGTGGTATGTCAGGATAGAAGAGTGTGGCGTTCAATCCTCTCTGCCTACCCCTGCGGAGAAACGGCGTGATGAAAAAAAAATTCCGACTGCAGAACCATTGTTCATAAAAGTGAACTGAACAGTTCGTTCGTTCAATAAAGTAAACAGTTCAAAAAGAAAAGTTCGTTCATGAACGACCATCTCTAGCTTTGGTTTTCCCGCGAAAAGTGGCGTGAAATGCTATCCCTGTCAATGCTTTGTTTCGTTACTGTCTTTTAAAACTTTATATAATTTTAAAGAAATGGACGTCGAAGGAGATATCGATCAGCGTATGCGTGACATTCAGCGGGAGTATCTCGAGTTTCTTGATGACGAGGTTTCTATTTTATCAATGCTGCTATATTAATTTTGTATTCATCGTTTCACATCTTAATTTCGACTGCCTACTTTTTAGGAAGACCAGGGAATTTACATGCAAAGGGTGAAAATGATGATTGGTGACAAATCGTCAAGACTTGTGGTGAACGTAAATGACTTGAGGAGGAAAAATTCTGCTAGGGCGATTCATCTTTTGAATAATGCTTTCGAGGAACAGATGGCCTTTCAGAGGGCTTTGAAGGAATATGTCGCCTCGGTGGATCCTTCCTACTCCAAGGCTCATGGCGACTTGTTCATAGCTTTTGAAGGCAGTTTTGGAAATAAACACGTCACTCCCAGATCCCTCACATCAAGGTACTTCTTCTTAAAATTAGGCAATCTGCCCTTAAAGAGCTAGTCGTGCCATTTTACAAGTTATATATGAGTCAAGGTAGGTACTTCAACATATATAAATCATTTATCTCGTCTTCTTCCCCCTGTCCTATTCGGGTCAGGGACCCATTGCATCGACAAGGTCCTCAGCTTCGATGCTTTAGGCTTAGCCATGGAGCCTTTCATAAATTATAATAACAAATAAATATGGTCTGAGGACACTTGAATATTGAGTTCCGATGTTCTTGAACAAAATACAAAGTACCTTTCTCACAGGCCTAAAGGTTCCAAAATCAGTGTCGGAACTTAAAAAGTGGTTACTAGTAAACAACATAGGTTATATATGATCTATATTAATATTGAAATGATGTGAAGTAGGTATATTATTATGATAATGAAAATGAATAATTAGTGATGTGTGTAAATATTTTTTTTTTCTTTTCTTATTTGCTTAAAATTTTTAACTTTGTACTTAAATTTTTTTTTTGTTTTTGTACTTAAATTGTTTTTGTTTTTTTATCTCTTCTGTTCATAAAGTGAATAATATTTAGTAACAGTTTAACATTCAATTATGAAAATGAACCTGCAGACAAAAGTCTTTTTAGGTTTTGTGGGACTAGATATTACAAAAGGTAAAGAAAATAAATAGAAAAAAAAAATATGTGTCACATCAATATTCTTACTATTTTCTAACCAACACTTATACAATGAAAATATGATTTACTTAACAGTCTCCTGGAATGAAGATTACACATCCAACCACTACATCACTAGCTTTACTAATCTTTGGACTGTTTTACACTTATTTTTCTGAAAAAAAATTGAATCAATTAGAGAAATCTATCTATCAAAATGAGATGGGATCCTTCTATTGAAATCCAATGCCGCATTGGGCAAGCCTGTGCAACCTTTATCCGCAGGAAAAAGATGTTTGACAGTCATGATCTCAACCTTGGATTACGAATGTGAATATTCAGATGCTATAGAATAGAAGCACGGACGCTTATCGAAGAAACTTTAACAATAAAAAAATAAAAAATGTTTTCTGTCAGGTACTTAGGAAACCTGATCTGTGTGGAAGGGATTGTGACCCGAGTATCCTTGGTTCGGCCCAAAGTGGTCCACAGTGTGCACTACTGCCCGGCCACCAAGAAGCAGACAGATCGGCGCTATACGGACCTCACATCTTTCGATGCTTTCCCCAGCAGTGTGGTGTACCCTACAAAGGTTTGTCAGTCGGATCATCTCATTCCATGGAGTTTTCTCTAAGCCAGAATATGTGTATTAACTAGTAGCCCACGTGCCGTTACATTCTGAACATACAGTTATATTTGTTACCATAATTTTATCAGTAGTTTTTGATGGATATTTGATGTGTAACATCTTTACGCTTGGTTCGTGGGACTAATTTTGTGAATGCGACGGAAACGTGTAACAGAAAGTAGGAAAAAGTACGCGCTATATCAAAGAGACACTCCGCAGCTACTGTGATACTACTTACAGCAGTTTGGATTAGTCGGTAAAGAAGTCTTTAGAAAATGTTAACATTTTTTTATTTTTATTTATTTAATAAAATCCTTGTTTACAAATAAAGATACTTAATACTAATTTAACAATAAAACATAAGATAAATTACACATTTTTTTTGTTTTGTTTAATTTGTGGATTATGCCACTCTACTAGGCTACGCCTGTCCCAGAGTGGCGTTATAGAACACAATTATAATATTTTTTCGAGTTCGTCAGTAGTATTTATTTTCATAAGGTAGTTATTATGTATCTACAGAGTATCAAGTGGAATGTTAGTGAAAGTTGAGTTAGTCATAAGTCCAAGTGTAAATATGTGTAGAATAATTGTTTAATGTAAAAAGGGTTAAAGTTTTGTACAACATAACTAAATACATTTTTACGCTTTATAAAAACGTTTCATACATAATTCATCCGCTTACCAGGACGATGAAGGAAACCTTTTGGAAACAGAGTACGGACTTTCCCACTACAAGGACCACCAGACACTGAGTATCCAGGAGATGCCTGAAAAGGCCCCAGCCGGCCAACTGCCTCGTTCGGTGGACGTGATCTGCGACGCTGACCTAGTGGATCGCTGCAAGCCGGGCGACCGGGTACAGGTGGTGGGCAATTTCCGTTGCCTGCCCAGCAAGCAGGGAGGATTCACCGCCGGCACATTCAGGTGAGCTTCTGCCACATTGCTGTCCACTGTGTGCGATGAGCATTTTTTTTATTCTGTTTATTTATTTTTTTATTCTGTGACTTCAAATATGTTACAATGTGTCAAAATTAAAGTCCCGAAGATTTTACATTAATTATTGTAAAATGGTAGCCTATCTTTTTCTTAAAAAAGCTTTTCAGAAATTTCATGTACCAAAAAAATAAATTTTGAATTATGTGAAACTGCGATCAAAAAATCTAAAGTTGTATAAAATTTTACTAAATAATTTTACTGCTCTTTTATCTAATTTAATCTTTATTATTTCAAGGACAATATTGATCGCCAACAACATCACACAACTTAGCAAGGACTCCAACCTCTTCATATCGCGAGAAGATGTTGTCATGTGCAAAAAGCTCGCCAGGAAGTCCAACATGGACATATTTGAGCTTCTAGGAAAGTCGTTAGCCCCATCTATTCACGGCCATGAGTACATCAAGAAAGCTATCTTGTGTCTGCTGCTCGGTGGAGTGGAGAAAATTCTCCCCAACGGAACCAGATTGAGAGGGTTAGTTTTACAAATATTTTTGAGCTGCGTTAAGAATGTTTGACTGTCAACACTACCACCGCCGTCGTGTCGGACATCGAAATTCTAAATTCAGTGTTTTCTTATGTGTGTGTTTGCATTAAGGCTGAGGTGAGGTCACTGGTAAGTGTTGTCACTCAAATCCCAGAAATATATTACATTACACCCAATATACACGTCGCTGGACCACGGCAGAGAGCCTGTCAATTGCCTTATATATCTGCTGTGCGACATTTCACAACGCGATGATAAGCATTTTAAATTTCATTCTGTAAAATGCTTCAACATTCCTTCAATACGCGAATTCACAATTTCAAACAATAAGCATTTATTTTATTATATTTGTGAGTGGTGTCTTAAGTATCCTCTTTTTTATTATTACGGTATTAATATAATATTTTTCCTAAATTGATATGGCAGTCACTTTGTGGTCCAACATCATTATTTTAATTTACACTAAATTAAACATTACATACACATTGCAATTGGTTGACAGTACCAGTCCCTGAACAGTCAAGAATTGCAAAGTTTAATTTAGTAGCATAAATTAAAGTAATATTTTTCCTTTTAATTAATTGATCAATTGAAACAAACTGAAGACATGCATTGATTTTATTAATTGGTTGATTCGAAATGCAAAACTAAACCTATGTACTGTATTTATTTCTAGTGACATCAATGTGCTGTTGATCGGAGACCCTTCAGTTGCCAAATCCCAGCTGCTGCGCTATGTCCTGCTCACCGCCCCTCGGGCAATCCCCACCACTGGTCGGGGCTCCAGCGGGGTGGGGTTGACTGCTGCCGTGACCACTGATCAGGAAACTGGAGAGAGAAGGTATCTTATGTGTTTCCTCCGAAACATCTATCGAATAATTTGGCAATGTAGTATATAATTAAAATGTCTTAAAAATTGAAATTGTTTCATATTTTGTATATATTTGTTTATGGATTGATAAAAATGATGTTTTTTCTGAAAAATTCAAATTATCAATTAATAAATGAGACTTACAGATAAGGTTGATATATTCACGGAAATATACAAGACCGCTATAGCGGGATTGGAACGCGCCTGCCCCGGAAAGGAGGAGACCCGTGGTTCGAATCCCGGTAGTAGCCAAATATTTTTTTGTGGATTTGATTTTTCTGTATGTCTTTCTAATTGATTAATTAATTTGGTTTTCAATTTCACAGAAATTTGTTCTGAAAAAATTGCAACCTCACAATTAAAATGTGTTCTTAAATGAAAAATATTTAGATTGATAATGCCCTCATAAGTGAAACTAGTCTCATAAAAATTTAAAATGTAGAACTAAAAAACAAGTTTTTTTATTTCCATTCTAGCAGTATTGGAGGATGGATTAAAGCCTCAACAACTGTAGAACATGAGAAGATGTATGAATGTTTCCGAAGTAAAAATGGTGTGCCAGGATAGAGGAATGTAGCATTTTATCCTCTCTGCCTACCCCTGCGGAGAAACTGTGTGATGTTTATTTAGTTAGTCCTAGCAGTAAACCTGTGAAAAATCACTGGAAATAATAATAATATGTAACAAACCTTGCGTGACCGCGCAACATGAGCCGCGCGCTGATTGCGTGTCACTCTAAATTATCTAAAGTAGTCATTCCAGCAAGTTGTAAATGGATAGACAGCAAAATTATTATATTTTGATTAGACGTGTAAAGATAGGAACATTGTGCCGCAATGGGGTGAATAAATAAATATATTCCAGGCTGGAGGCGGGAGCCATGGTGCTGGCAGACCGCGGAGTGGTGTGCATCGACGAGTTTGACAAGATGTCCGACATCGACAGGACGGCCATTCACGAGGTAATGGAGCAGGGTAGGGTGACAATAGCCAAAGCGGGGATCCACGCCAGCCTCAACGCTCGCTGCTCTGTGCTTGCCGCTGCTAATCCCGTATACGGAAGGGTGAGATGTTTATTTTATGAGAGAGTTAGAAGCGTAATGTTGCTGTTAAGATGAGCTTAAAATTTGTTTTCATTATAGTAATTGCTTAATTGAATTAATACTCCAAAGTCAAAGCTGTGTTCTATAGAGGCTCTACAGACGCATTCTGAAAGTTTCCTGGGTGGATATAAGTCGCCGCATCTCATGGCTGCGTAAGTTGAGGGATTGGTACAAGCTTGTTGTTCCGTGCGGCGGTGAATAGACTCATTGCCAAATTGAACACCGACCTCCGATAGGCACAATATTTCCAACTTACTATGTTTTATCATTATATATATTACGACGTGAAGTTCTGATGCTCCCATCAGAACTCCTCGTCGCCACCAGTTTTGCTCAATCGGAGAAGAATGGGACTCACCTTACTTCCACATTTCAAACTCAGGGTACTTCCGGTGTCGTGTACGCTGCCCTTCAGCTGTCTCTCACTTTAACTTATTTTAAGTTGCAACAGTTCAATGACAAGGGTAATACAACGAAACATTATTTAGATGAATGTGAATTTATTCAAATGAATTTTAAACAGAAATTAATAGTGCCACAGAAGGTGACAATTTTTCATGAAGTATTTTTGGGAATTTTGCACATTGAAATCCTTTTTTTTTTACAATAAATTGAGGTGAAGATTTAATTTACCACGCCTCGACATCAGCGCTAGCGGCCGCATTATACAAGGATGGAAAAAACCGTGGAACTAAATACTTTTATGCTACTGGCGGTGACGCAGCGCGGGTGTCGGAGCGTGGTAATCACATTCTGCAGATTCAATCAACATCTGGTCAAAATTTCTATATCAGATTTAAAAATAATGAAGCTACAATAAGCTGTGCGAATACATTCGCTTGGTGACATCGATTTCAGATAACATGTCAATTTCTGGCATATTTTGTATTTAGTGAGAAGATCATTCCAACATCTGACAGTACCACTATTCACAACTATTTATAAGACGTTTGTGAGGCCTCTCCTCGAATATGCCTCTCAGATCTGGAATCCATATTTTGTTAAAGATATAGTTTTACTGGAAAATGTTCAGAGACGAGCCACAAAATTGACCTTGGGTCTTAAAAACCTGGAATATGCGGAAAGGCTGAGAGTATTGAAACTGCCCACTCTTCAGGAGCGACGAGCAAGAGGTGACCTCATCGAGACATTCAAGATTCTATTGGGCTACTACAATATTCCTAATATGACAGATATGTTTGCATTTAACACTAATGTGGGCCTTCGAGGACATCATCTGAAGTTGAACAAGTCTCGGTTCTCGTGTAACCCAAGAAAGCATGCATTAAGCAATAGAGGGGTCAATATGTGGAACAGTTTGCCCGAGGATGTTGTGTCTGCAGCCAGTGTCAACCAATTTAAGAATAGGCTGGATATTCAAATGAGAGACAGTGATATGGGCCTATCAGCTTAAGCTGCCTGCCCATTATCAATAATAATAATAATAAAAACACCGCTTCCGCACATAGTTAGCAATGTTCCGTAAATACATGTTCTTGTATTTACGGAGTGAGATAACACGCAGCTCGCTCCAGGCATGATGTGAAATTGATTATTAGAAAGAATTGGAATACCAGGCAAGTCGTGGTCTTTATTTTGCTGGCCTTGCATCTGAAGCAGGATTGCTCCCTTATGGGTCCAGAGAACAACCCCGCCCCGAGGCTTTGGGCTGCCGACGCAGATGATTACCGGAACATCATCTCTGCAGCTGCCCCCCAGGCGTTGCAAGGGATGCACCTTTCACTCCACGCTGCGTCACCTGGCCATGGTGCGAAGCGCTCGCGTGGAAAAACCCTCTATTAAGACGAAAGACATTATTAACAACCAAACATGTAATTTCACATGTTATATTTATGCCACTTCAAATTGCGTCTCTCGGAATGAGCTTACCTATTTAACACAAGGGTTCACAGGAAGGCTCACATCTTGCGTGCTGAAGTGTCAGATTTCGAATGCACCATTTTGTAATATCGTCCCCGACCGCTGTGAAGCTATCTGCCATAGACCAAAGACATTATTTTTTTCCATAGAGTATTCGCGGTACCTACGCGATTAGAAATCAATTTTGGTGCAGATAGTTGGTGCGGGGATCGATAAATTCATTTCTTTAGATGTTTCGCGAAGAGGTGCGACGAACAGAGGTTGCTACGTCACATTATATATTTTTTCTCCATTATGTCTACTGTTTTTTTCTTTGTATTTTTATATTCAATGTCTTCTATCAATGACCTGTATTTATACATGTATCTTTACTATGCTTATTTTATTGTTCTTACTTATCTGTGTTTATTGCCTTTGTTATATTGTGTACATTTTTCTAAATAAAGACGCTCGGACAGTGAAGGGTTTGGGCGACTCTCCAGGTCGCAGGAGTGCGTGTTGCCCTGCCTGCGGCTTGGCGAGGAGGCTGTGTTTAGAATTAAAATAATGGCAACTGGGCGATGAATGTGCTAGGCCGATATAGACGCTCTGCGCAGAACATGGCGGGTCCCCTTCACGACCTTCGATAAGAGATGGCACTATAAGAACAAAATAGTAATTGCTTATTGGAGATGTGATGTCCTTTTGCAGTACGACCAGTATAAGACTCCGATGGAAAACATCGGTCTCCAGGACTCACTGCTCTCCCGTTTTGATCTGCTGTTTGTGATGCTGGACCTAGTGGAGGGTGACCACGATCACATGATATCCGAGCACGTCGTCAGGATGCACAGATACAGGTAAATGTGATCCGCAATGTTTGTCACGTAGTAATTAATGTTGGAGACCATTTCTTTGTACAGTAAAACTGGGTTAAATAAAAAAACCAACCCATAAAAACCAAGTTTTTACAATACTCCCTTTTTCATTTTCGGGTTTCGTGTCTACCAGATGCGTCTGAGTATTTTCATACAACTTACTGAGTTGTATGAAAAAAATTGAAAAACCAAACTTATACTATGAATATTAATTTTTTATAATGAAAATTTGATAGATCTTCTTGATCGTCGCCACGAGTCTGCCTGCAAAGTTTCAGCTCGATTGGATCACGGGAAAGGATTAAAAATCGATCCAAAGTTTTTTCGTCAGACGAGCAAGCAATCAGACGCCACGAGTTAAAAGAAAGGGAGTAATGATTGGTTTTGGTAAATTTGTAATTCATTATAAATTAATACAAGCGGCATGAATTCTCATTGCTGGTGTGGGGGGATTGTTAAAATGGTTTGCGAGGGCTCTCCAAGTTAGAATCTTCCAATTCATTGTGATGCCGTGTATATTGGTTGTTTAAAATTAGATTTCCAGACAAAGGATTATGAACACTGGTAATTACTAATAATAAATAAGTATATTTAACAATACAGGAATTATTCTATCAGAGCCATTGATTACTTTAGGACCATGCGTTACACAATTTCATCACTGACAGGCGCTCCCCTCTGGACGATGCCCACCGGCAAGATCACCGAAAAGATAGAGGGATAGCTGGACCTCGTCATCCCAGGAGGCGTAGTTTTCTGTATCACAGATCAACAGATCTACTAAAAGAAGAAGAAGACTGGCGCATCAGCCTGAGATGGAACTCTGCCACCATCTCATAGCCTCTATTTGAAAACCAAAAATATTTCTGAAGATTTTACAGAATTCTGCCATGTACACATTATTGATTATCCCCTGTGATTTCAGAAATCCTAAAGAACAGGATGGCGAAGTGCTGCCGATGGGGTCTTCAGTAGAAATGCTTTCAACGAAAAATCCCGATCAAGATGAATCAGAGGTATTTATTTACCTGTTTACAGTGGAAAATATTCCTCACTGAAAGCAATTAGTCACATTTCAGCACTCTAATATAGAAACTTTTAATCCTCTGTATTTCCCCTGAAGTACCCATGGGAAAAATAAGCCCTAGCAGTTTTTTTTTTACTACAGTAAAACCCTGATAATTCGAAATCCAATAATTCAAAATTTTTAAAACTCACAATTCCCAAAATGTTAATTTCATATTAGATTAACCCTGATAATTCAAAAACGCCACAAATCAATACATTTCAGTTCACATAATTATTTGTTTTTTTTGAAATTTGAATAATTTGAAAAAATATTTCGATTTTTTTCGCAAGAGAACAAATGTGTCAATATCGGGTACTTTATGTATTTTAGTACTTTATGTACTGTCGCGATCTTTGTATTAGCATAATAAATATTGCATTTTTGAAATGATTTCTTGAAATATGCAAAAATACAGGCCTTTTCAAGACTTTTTGATTTTTGTGAATTTCGTATTTTTTTTTTTACCTTGAATTAACGGGGTTCCGCAAAATTGGAAATGTTTTTTTTTGGGTCTTATTAAGTTTCGAATTAACAAGGTTCTACTGTATAAAATTAACAATATTTTTTGAGTAACGCCGTCTAATGCACAAATTTAAAAAAAAACATAGAAAACATAAACATGTTAGCATAGTTATAAAAATTCGAAACAAACAACTTCCAAAATTTTATAGATGTGTGGGCGATGTTGAGTGGTATCGTAAACATTGCATTATGTAAAGTATCGCTTAAGTCAGTAATATGAGAGGTCGTAAGTCGTAAACACCCAAAGACTTCCATACTTACTTTCCCATATAAATAGCTTTGTGTCTGTGAGACATCTATAATTTATCTTAATTATAAAATTAACACTAATAATTTCCAAGTTATTGGGGTTCGAATGAAGGGGGTTTTATTGTATTACTAATATTGAAAGTTGAATTCAGAAATAAAGAAAAGTAGCTTGTTGGTCTTGTGGTTAGGACTCTCGCCTCGTGATCCAAAGCGGGTTCGAATCTCACTCCAGACCAGCAAGTTAGCATAGCACAAGCGTTCAGCTTAGTTTTTAAAATAGTAAGAACACATATTCCTTGTTCACATCTCTATTTTATTAAAAAAAATAAAGAAAATATATAAAGCACTTGATGTAATGACCCAAAAAATTCACTTTGAAAAATGTCAATGCATTGAAAAAAAAATTTTTTTTTTTTACAGGAAACTGAAACTCCCGTCTATGAGAAATACGACGCTCTTCTCCACGGAAGTTCTAGATCAAAGAAGGATCAGACTTTGTCCATGAAGTTCATGAGAAAGTATATTCACATAGCCAAGTGCATGAAGCCCAAACTGACCGAGGAAGCTTCAGAAGCCATCGCCGATGAATATTCCAAACTGCGAAGCCAGGATATGATGGACAGTGATGTTGCAAGAGTAAGTGATGGCTTTATACCGGTTTAAAATATGAATATACAGGATCATTTCAATAGTTGCTTTCATACTGATCTAATACTATTTCAATAATTCTCTTATTTGAATTTATTGTAAAACATATCTGTATAATTATGATGAAAATTTAGGCTTGTGTTTGGGAAGACTATAGTTTACCGAGATAAGTGGGTGGTTACTGAACGTTGTTCATTACGTCTCCAGACACAGCCGGTGACAGCCAGGACCCTGGAGACCCTGATCCGTTTGTCCACCGCTCACGCTAAGGCCCGGCTCAGTGTGAAGGTCACGGCTGAGGACGCACAGGCTGCCATCGAACTGGTGCAGTTTGCCTACTTCAAGAGGGTGCTCGCTAAGGACAAAAAGAAGAGGAGGCGGAACTCTTCAGACGGGGAAAGCGAGGATCATTCTGACACAGAAAGGACAGAGAGACCTCGTGCTAAGAAATCCAAAAGAACGGTATTAAAGAATATTTCACTTTTTAATATCAAATTACAGACAATTTCTAAAATTCGTTTTGAAGTTAGTATTTGCGTTGATATTTTATAGTGTTATAAATAATTTTAGCAGGGATCTAAAGGTGACGACCCTTTCGAGTACACATCTGATGTGGAGATGGAGGAGCTAGAGACGGTGGCTGCTGTCTCTTCTATCCAGGGGACTCCCGCAGCTAGCACATCTTCATCAGACCAGCAGGTTCCCATACCCACGGAGGCCAAGGCTACCGGGACCATCACTTCACAGAGGTATCACATTGTACATTTACAAATTTTCAGATGCTTTCTACTTCTTAATTTAGTCTACGAGTGAGAATTTTTTTTTAATAGAGATGCGAACATGGAATACGTGTTGCATCAATATTACTATTTTCAAACTAAGCTAAATGCTTGTGCTATGAAAATAGAACTAACTTGTTGGTCTGGAGTGATATTCGAACCTGAGACCTTTGGATCCCGAGACGAGTGTCCTAACCACAAGACCAACAAGCTACTCTTTAAGGTCCGATAGTCCGAGGCAACTCATATTCTGCAGATAAAGACCGCTGTAGCTTTTTATTTGCTTCAAACATGAGTTTTTAAAGGAATTTTTTGTAGAACTTTCATTATAAATTAATCAATTAGAAATCCTATCCGGGGCAGTAATTTTTGACTATCGCATTACCAAAAAGTGGATTGCTAATAATGGATAATGTGTATTAATCAATTAATAATTAGAGACTTACATATTGACGGAAACGTACGAGGCCGCTATAGCGCAATTGGTTAACGCATCTGCCTCGTATAGGAGGAGATCCGTGGTTCGAATCTCGGTAGCCGCCAAATACTTTTTTGTTGATTTTTGTTTTTCTATACGTCTTTTCTAATTGATTAATAAATTTGGTTTTAAAAATTCACAATAAGAATGTGTTCTTTAATATAATAAAAAATATAAATTGAGCTTCTTTATCAGATTTCATTTATACCATTTTTAAATACCTATTTTGTTTTTCAGGCTACAGTTATTCAAGACCACCTTGCACCAACTGTTCCGAGAAGAGCGAGCGCAGTCACTCCCCGTTAACCGTATCAAGACGCACCTCAATGAACAGTTTCCCCACGATGAGTTTGGAAAGTCGGAGGTTGACGCAGCTCTTCATAAAATGACTCAGGATAATCATATCATGGTCGCAGATGATATCGTCTTTTTGATATAAATTATGTCTTATGAAACACCTTTTGTGTAATAATTAAAATGGTTAATTTTTTCTATGTACTCTCTTTTGCTCTCTCGTCTCGGAGACCGATCTCTTGAACGACAGTTCACTTCGTGCTCAGCTCTGTATTGTATCTTGCGAGACATTTGTTATCCGTGTATAAGCACTGTTATAATGCATGTACAGGTAAGATTTCTCTCGAAAGCGTGTAAAGGATAGCTGAGCAAGCTATTCATTGCCATATGAATCTCGTGTTCATAATAGAAAGAAGGTGCATACTAATGGAACTGTATGCCTGGACACAACCTTATTTCCTTTGTGTGCCTTCTTCAACTATAATGATTTAAATGAAATTGAAACCATCCCGTGGGCTTTGTGTATCCATTAGCCGCCTTATCGAGAACTCTACACAAGAGATCAGACTCATCTGTGGATACATTTTATGAGATAGTACGTTTGAAAAGCATTGATATCACTAATAATTTTTTTTAATGGTCAGTAAAACCCCGATAATTCTAAATTTGACATAATTCAGATATTTTAAAAAGCGGAATACCCAAAATGTTAATTTCATAGATTAACCTTGATCCGTGTTGCCGCCAGCCAATATTTGCCAAATAGATCATTATTAACAGCTCCTGCATAATGGTAATTAGAAATAGGCTGATACTAGATGTCTTCTGGATCCCAGTATTTTCTTGTAATAGTATAGTTTTTGAGATTTTTTCTCGGGATATGTGTATATTTATTGTTTCCCAATGTTTTCGTGAATTCCGAATCCATTAATGGGCACGATGACAGTATTAAAGAATAAGTGATTTTAGAGAAGAAAATATTGTGAAGGGATGAAAAAAGTGATCCAATTTTAATGTACACATTGAGAGATTAATAAGATTTCAATAAAATAAAAGTACAAAATTGTACTATCTGCCATTTTAGCTGAAATGCCGGTCAGAGCGAATGACGTCACGCCTCTGTACCCACGACCATGTCTTTGAACTGTTGTCATAGACACAATGCTTGATGTCACATAGACGAAATGACAGCTGCGGGCGTTTTTGCACAAAATTAAAATAGGTAGATGAAAATGCAATTATTCACGTAAAAACTTAGTTTATTACTGAAATAATGTTATTTTCGTTAATATTAGACGTGTACCTGCATTGTAGAAGCCTATTTCAAAATCTGTCTTCATGCCTTCGTTATTAACTAACTAGTTCCGAGCAGTAAATTATTTTTTTCTAGAGCCTTGAATTTGTCATCCCTTGTAAACAATTATTAACACATTCCGGATGATTTAGTAAAATGTTATAAAATTAATATTAGTTTACAGTTTTTTGGTCCCGGTTTCGCATAAGTCAAATTTTATTTTTTTGGTCCCCTGAATTACTGCACTATTCAGTTAAAGCTAGTTTAATTTGTTCTTTGCCACTAACCTTCGCTCAATACTCTTGTATAAACGAATCTATTAAGATTTATTAATAGTTTAAAGAATTTGATGTCGGCATGTTATGGAACAAGTAAATTACTTAGAAGAATATTCAATAATCGTTACCGTTCGTCTAATGCATGCTAACATTTATTCATATCTGTTTTGTTTACTACTTGTACATAAATATTTTATTTTATCATCTCTTTTGTCAACAATACTTTTTGTATGTTTTATTGTACACATTTACGTAATAAATATTATAGAAAATAAAACTTTTTTAATTACATTAGTCCTGCTGGAAATAAAGCAAAAAATATAATACATTTTACGTACCACACACATTTTTCTTTGGTGAACATTTCTTCTTTTCAAGTATATTTTCTTTGATAATTATACAAATTTATGCCAAATCACTTTCCTCGTGAATTTCATGTTAGCGATTTTGGTTTAAATCCAAATATTATTTGTTTGTGGAATCCCTGGTGCGCTGCCACGTGGAAAATAATGTTTCCGTTGTCTGCTGCGCTAAATAATACACGAAAGTACTATTTTTACTAAATTATTTTTTTATTAAAATTCGTGGTTAAATACTACTAATTCACTAAAAATATATTCTTAAAGATACGTAACTAAGGTTTTTATATTAGGTATTGCCATACACGAAGAAAATGAATATAAAATAAAATACTGAACTTACATTGGGGTTTTGTTTGTTATATTTCATATTTCGATAGATTTTACAGCCGAAGGTACAAAAACAATGTAATATAATATCAATAAACTGAATAAAAAACATATTTGAAAATGAACATCATTGCGAGCGCGGATCCGCTCAATGAGGCAAGGTAATTTGAAAACAAATTTAGAGTGAACCAAGATTTATTAAAAAGATAACTTTCCAAAATTATAATCTACGAAACAAAATCTTTCATGCGATATATGATTCGCAATAAATGTGAAATAAAAAGATAACAATAACCGAAAACAAGTCTCACGCACACACAGAACTTTTATGTGATTTACGTCATTTTTGAAAAAGTCTTTACTTCAAACTATTGCAAAATCATAAAAATACAAAATAAACAAGAACTTAGACGTCTTTATCAGCAATTACTTCAATAAACAATAAAAAACCGTCACACGTCTTTCGCACCAATCGTAGAAAAAACGAGTTACTTTTAATTCGTTTTAAGAATGAATTTTAACTTTTTTACACTGTTTTGATTGGTTGAGAACTTTCATTCGTTCAGTAAGAATACACACAAAGGGATTTTGAACTTTATTCCGTAATATTATAATAGATAAACCGAAAAAATGCACGCAGGCGTAGAAGCGCGGATCCGTGGTTCGGCAGTTTACGGAGGTTCCGCATACCAAGGGTTAAAACACTTTAACTTATAAATAATGTTTCATATCGAAATGAGCATATGAATGGTAGTGATAAAAATTAAGTTCTAAAGACCATTCCGGCCCACTGCCAACCAGATAACATCTCTTTAGCGGGCATGCGTGTGGTGTGTCTGTTTTGTTCAGGTAACTTTGCCCTTACTGGGCAATTAAAGTGGTAAATTATGAATGAAAGAATCTAAGAAACCTATTTGTCAATGTCGACACCATTATTTATTATATTAAGTATGACTTGACAAGACGACGTAACGTAACCAATCAATACGAATAAAATGTCATTAGACATTCTTAGTGTGGATCGCCAATGTTAATTAAAAGAAAATTAGTCATAATAATTGCATATTTCCTTTTGATCCACAAAAAGAGCATCAAACTTCTAATCATCAGCAGAATCCATCCAATGATTAACTTAGCCCGCTAGATGAAATTAGAAGTTAAGTATTTTGGGCGTAGGTAACGCTAGGCCACACGATCTGTTTGCTACACTGATCAACGGCTTCCCAAGTTGAAGACGTGGCAGAAGTTCCCAAGATAAAGCAATCTGACCAAATATGAAGCGTAAAATTTGGAGAAAATATTATTGGAATGATAAAATATTTCAACTGAATTTAACTATGTACACAAGTTAAGTTCAATTTAAATTTATGAGATTTTATTAGAGATAGGATATGGATTTAAGAATATTGACACTTTGCTCTAAAAAACATTGAATGAAATAAAACAACTTTTGTCAAATATTTTTTTTATTTGCTGAATTCCACTCCTTACGTTTTCAGCTTGAGCACTAATATTTACAATAACATATTTTTCAGGACACTTTAAGCACCAATAAACTTTGAAGTGTGCATTCAGTACTCGGAAATGCAATTGTGTCAATTCCTTCCGCTTCCTTATAGATCGATACATTTGCTTAAAAAATAATCATTATTTATTTTCTTTTTCCTTTAAAACCTTTTGTTTTATTAATTTTTGATCCAAATACCTTTTTCCCTTTGGTCGGGTTAGCTCCCCCCTTCTTAAAACCAGATTTATGCAGCCGATCTTTCTTGAAACTGCCGCCACCGCGAGAAGTAGTCTCTTCTCCATCTTGTTTATTTTGTGCTTTCCATCCATATTTAGGATTGTCGCCTCTACCTCCGGTTCTTTTCTTATCATCTGTTTTTTTATTGAAGGGCCGATCTTTATGGAAAGGTTTTCCTTTATTAAATTTACTAGGGGACATGTTTTTCCCTGGTTTTGTTTTAAATCCAGGGCTGGAGCCCGGTTTCTTGTCTTTGATATTTTTATTGAAGCGTGTTAATTTAGGTTTAGGCCCTTTGCTAGGATCGGCAGTTCTTTTCCTATTGGCTGCTGAAGCAGTATCAAACAAATCTGTAATAGAAACAATAATAATTAATTAATTAAACTGAAGTGGCATTGCTTTCATAAATGTTATTTCTAGTCGGCCGTTGCCATCGGATAGAAAATAAAATATGTAAATGTTAGGATGTTACCGTGCTCAGGTTCTTCTCCTACTTCTTGTCTGTAATACTCTGCATCATCATCATCTGCTCCTCCAGTTATTCTCTGAGATTCAGCTGAAGCCAGTTCCATTAATCTTGTGAAATTAAAAAAATGACATATTACATTAAAAAGTTTGCTTATTTTATAAGTCACGGCCACATGGTAGAGCAGAGTATAAAATTGGAGTACATTAAAATAAAATACATAAAACATTAAAATAATTTGATCTCGATACCACTACACTTCTGCAGTACTCTGATGAACAGTGGAAAAAAAACCTCAGAAGCTTGATTACAGGTACATGTAGGGAATATGATTCTGGGATCATGAACGTTTTTTTCTCACACATGTGAGTGATATTGTTTAGTTTGTCAATAATGCTTATATTGTTTTTTGTCACTTGTTTAAATTATCATTTTTATAACCTACTATTTTTGTTGCTTAATATTATGCAGGTAACGAAAGTAATATAAAATACGTATTTTTTATGATCATAATTATAATACAGATAGAGGTTTAATTTTTGTATGATGGAAATTAAAAACATTTGCACCTGTGCCTTATTGTTAATTTAAATACCAGGGATTTTAAAAATTTCATTACCACGCAGGTTAGTGGCAGGTTTCAGTACAACACTATAAAGTTTAATCTATATATTAATTACGCTATCATATATAAAATGCCGTGAATTGTCGTCCACGTCGTTAATATAGTGTTTTAAGCACTTCCATTGATTTTAACAACAGGTCAACATGGTAGTGTAAAATAAAATTGGAATAACTATAAATGTTGTTGAAATGCATAATATCAAAAGTTAGAAGGTGAGCTGGCTCTCAATATCAAGACGCCTATGCATAGAAGACTGCGATTATGTGCTGAATAAACATCTTACCGTTGGGTCTCCGTTTGATCTCTCTTCTTCTTGATTCCCTCCATAGATTGTAGCTTGTGCTTTTCCTTTTTAGCTTCCTTGTCTTTGACATTTTCTTCCTGTTGCTTCTTGCGTTTTTCTTTAAGTTTTCTAAAATATTGCAATAAAAATTAAACAACTAATAAAAATACGAATATGGATTTCTATTATTCCAGAATTGTAAATACATAGACTAAAATACCTCTTTGCTTCCCTCATTTTTCTTATGGCTTCTTTCTCTTCTTCGGTTTTGTGTATAAATTCGTGGAAAAGTACCTCCCCATCCATCAGTCCGTCTTCAACCTGGTAGAAGTTTTCAAAAATACAACATTAAAAATATGTATTTATAAAATAAAATTTTATTATACATCTAGTGTTTAAAACTCGGCCTAGGATGCGCGCAATAAGTAAAAAAGTTATCACAAAATTAAATCCCTGACAATTCAGTCTGACAAATATCCTTACATGTGTGATACACATGATATGTTAGGGGGACGTTCATACTAAGTGAAGGCCCAACAACACATAAAGAAAAAAATCATAGTTTCAAATTTACACTTAGTGTTGTTAGTACACACAAAAAAATTATCAGTACACTTAATTATACTCAAAACTGAGCATATTCCAAGTCTAAATATTTTTTCAATTTAGGTAGGCTGCCACATGAGAAATCAATCATTTTACTAACTCGGCGCATCCGTGTTAAGGGCAAATTTACGGCGTAGTTAGAAATACGATAAATAATTATTTTCATTATTAAACTGTAATATACATACAAATGACCAGAATTATTTAATATGGATTATTGTCAAAACAGTATTAAGTATTTGACTAGATATAAAATTGTACTAACCTTAACGAGTTTTAAAGTAAGCCTGGGACCTAATTCCGACAATCGTACAGCAGATTGCCCATTGGCTCTTGTGCCTCTAGAACTCAGGTCTTGGGGCAGGGTTATCTGAGCACTGGGATCGTCCTCTTGTTCGCTCTCCGATAACATACCAGCTCTTAAAATACAAAATATTAAGTTATTATTATTATTGATAATGAACAAACGCTCAATGGGCAGGCAGCTTAAGCTGATAGGCCCATATCACTGTCTCTCATTTGAATTTCTAGCATATTCATAAATTGGTTAAAAATGGCTGCAGACACAACACCCTCAAGCAAACTGTTCCACATATTGACCACTCTATTGCTTGATTCATGCTTTCTTGGGTTACATGAGAACTGAAACTTGTTCAACTTCAGGTGATGCCCTGGAAGGCCCACATTAGTGTTTAATGCAAACATATCTGTCATATTAGGAATATTGTAGTAGCCTGATAGAATCTTGAATGTCTCAAAGTTATGTATAACGTGTTTATATATTGTGCACTTGTAATGCCATTTCATTAGTAAAATTAACTGCAAAACTTGCAGTGACTGGAGGCACTTGAAAGAGAAAAATACCATATTCGGATTAGATTTAAGTTAAAGGAAAATAAACAAAACAATCCGTACTTCTCGAAAAATTCTGACATATCCGTGCATCTGCTCAAATTTGGCACTTTTCCCTGGACAATTTTTTTGGTTCCTCTCGTCAAACCCACTGGCGCCATCTTGATGTAATAGTGACGGAAGTCTATTAACTTTGTGTCAGGGTTGTAATTGAGTAGGACGCACCTTCTGATTGTTTTGAGCTTTACCTGAAAATTTCTTGAAATATTTAACGACTTGTAAAAGCAAGAAAAAAAGATGAAAAAAATTTCTGGCGGTCGCCAAAAATTTAAGAAATCACTTTTTTATAGATTGTATAGATAGAACAATTATCTACGAGTATATAGATAGAAGAGCCACTATCCATATACCAGGTGTCTCATAGCTGGTAGTAAAAACTTTACAGGTGGGTTCTTGCCTTGATAATGAATCAAAAATGTTCAAGCAACATCAAAGTTTGCAAACTTACAAAACAATTAATAAGAATAAAATTATATTTTTTTGTTTACATAATTAGTTTATATTTGTTTATTTTGAAAAATTAAAACTTATTAGCATCGTTGCTGGGGATTCCAGGAGCAAAACTACATTCGGTGCTCTGCCTATTTTACTGTTTTAAAGCAGACAGTGTTTTATCAGTTCAAAAAATAATCCTTATCAGAAGCATTGCAAATTTTCTTATTTTTAGGAGCCAGAGTTTCACTTTTGGGTCAAGTTAAATTAATTACAATAATTATAACAAAATAATTTTTTTTGAATTTATGAAATTAAATAACCTATTATTAAATATGAGTAATCATCGATTTGTGCGAAAAAATAATAGACGTATAAAATTAGTCTATGAGAAAATAACCACTATAATTTTTATAAAATTTTATAGATGTGTCGGACAAGATTAAATTTTGCGGACCTGAAAAGGGCTTTTCGAAAACCTACCGAGGGGAAGACTTGCGGTCCTGAAAAAGTCGACTCCTATATTTTGATACCATATGACAACAAAGTGTATGCAGCCTAAGATAGGGCCTTTTTAGCGATTTCTATTTAAAAGTTGTGATTAAATTTTGTAAAAATTCAATATTATATTTGAATCATAGAGAATGGTAAGCATGCAGAGGGGCACGAATAAATAAAACCCTTTCGTTATGCCCAGCGCGCTTGATGCAATTTATTGATAAAATGACTGATAAATTTTTTTATTTTTAAATTTAAAAAATGAATTAATGCAGCCAGGCCCATCAGAGAGACCAAATTAGACAAAAATTATTGTACCAAGCTTGGCAAACCTGCACTTTTGATGAATTATCTCGACGTAAATGGTCCTGCAGGACATGTTTTTGATACAAAATGATAAAAAATATTTTTAATCAATACATTAAAAATGTATTAGTGTGTGAAAATTTTATTAAAATATGTTAAAAATTATGAAAGATATTAAACATTTAAAAAACCACCACTTTTCATCGTTTTTTGTTCAGCAAATTTGAATAATATATAGAAAAAATGGTCAGCACTGAAATGGTTAATATGTGGCTGTACCCGTGCACTGTTCACCTGCTGGCCGACCCAGCGATTTGTTTACGTTAATATAATTAAACAGCCGCGTGCGTAAATATACGAGTCGTATATATTTTCAGTCGGGTCTCAACCATAACACCTAACGGATCTGTGCTACGCATCACTGGCTTCTTTTTTTTTTACTTATTTTAGATTATTATTTGTAATCTGTACATATTCACTTGCTTCCGGAGCATAAGTCTAGTTGAGGAAAAACATCAACAATCAATAATCACTCTTTCATTTCATGTGCTCCAAACCTTTCCTAAAAATATGTAAAAAAAGAATAAATAAAGCTTACATTAGAAATGTTTATGGTTGGGAACATATTTTGAAACATGTTCGCCATCAATTTCAGATGCATTCCTTCTCCAGAGAAACTGTTCATCACAATTAGGGGGGATGTGTGAAAGGCCTTTTGCAAGAAGTACTGCTTCTTGAGACTTGAGATGACATCTTTGGTAAAGCAAAAGTCTTCCACTTTGAATGTCAACGTCGGTCCTCTCGGTAAACGGGCAATTTTTAAATATAGTCCCAGTTTCGTCATACTGAATATACACAAGTGTGAAACGTGCAAGTAACCAGCAACGGATACGAAATCTTTAATACTGTTATTTTTTCTTTCCTGAAAAGATATATACAATGTTAAAAGTGGATTTAAAAAAAAATATTCGTGCCTATGAACTAAATGCATCATATTATTATTCACCTTTAATTGCGATGCGGTGAATGGCTCCATTACTGTTCTGAAATCTTTTGTCAGCTCAACTGTGTGTTTTGAAGCAAGTCCTCTGTGAATAACGAATGAATGTGGCGCTTTTGTAAGCGATTCAGGTTCTGGAGCATCCTTGGCTACCCTGTTCTTTTTGGAAGAGCGACCTCTGCGTTTCCCCATGTTTATTTAATTTGCGGTAAATATTTCCCAAAACACGCATGCAATAGGTTATGTTTCAAAAAACTTGTCAAAAAGTCAAGCGCACATGGAACATAGAAAATAGAATATAAAATCACAGAATAAAGACTGTATAAAATAGACATGACATGACATGGAATTGGAATAGACAATACACATTAGAGATGGTCATTCGTGAACGAACTGTTCACTGTCTGAACGAATGAACTGTTCAGTTCACTTTTATCAACGATCTTCGTAATTCATAGCATGTTCGTAGTCGTAAATTAAGTTAGAATTAACCGACTATAGGGTATGAAATGTAAGATATCTATTGAAACGGAGTGAATTGTTTCAAACTTTGTGTGCAAGTGATAAGGACATGGAAATAATGGAAAAAGTTTTATCACAGCAATTTATTTATTTAAAAAAAAAAGTAGAAATATAATAAAAAAAACCATTGAAAATTGACTACTTAGGTCTCTGTCATAATCACATTACAGTATTGAGATAAGATTCTCGATGATTCCAGTTCGAGGATTCGGTACGAGACGTTTCAGAGTTGAGCACACGATCGTACCATCACGGTCCAGCAGAAGTCTCGACTGCGGTGGTGAAATGATTCTCTACGGAGGAAAAGTCTGCTGGAGGCGCTTTCCGAACAAATTAACCTGATGGTAACAGTGCAGGGCTTTTATACACTTTCGGCGGCGGTGGGGACGATGCATTAGCGATATTTGTTCATGGCTGGGCTCTCCAGCCAATCACTTTTCGGAAAGGGTGCCATATGGAAAACAACGGCAATTTGGCGATAATTCAGATGGTTCTGCGCCATCCTAGGTAATGAATACTAGTGCGGAATTTTCGTTCATACCCAGGTACAGTTGCCGGCAAACTTCTTGAAAAATTTTGGCGTAGCGGGGGAATGCGCAAACTTCCCCCCACTACGCCGAAAAATTTCAAGATGTTTGCCGGCTACTGTACCCGTATCATTATTTTAAATATGATTCAGTTAATAAATATTGCAATTTAGTTTCGTTGATTAATTATTCATACGTTGTAAAAGTCTGACGTAAAACGCTTGGAAATGAGCAGTTCCAACCTTTCCCCCCTAGTGATCTATTTAGTTGGTGGACAAATTAATGAATAAAATGACGACTGATCCTACCCCTCCCCTTCCCCGGCCTCCTCAACAGAGATAATTTTTTGGTGGACAAACGACTGGACAAATGGACTGACATATCCATCAGCGATGAGTTTGACCCCTCCATCAGCGATGAGTTTTGGTCGACAAATGAATGATTCCAAATGACTAAACATACCTCCTCCCTTCCTTCCCAGTAAGCGATAATTTTGGGTGGTTAAATGATTGAGTACCTATCAAGTTAGATATATAATATTGATGTACCGGAATATGACGCGAACCAGGTTATTAATTTTGTCCTAGGGCAATACCGAAATCAAAGCGCCCATGTTTCGAAGATCACGCGCCATGTGGTCACAGCCCCGGCATGTTCGATCTTTTGTTCGAGGACGAAATATGTGACCTATTGTTCGAAAAAATAACATTGCGACGGACGATCGTCTTAGGATAGCCCGCCATAAAACATATGAAACAATGAATTAGAAAGTTAGGGTTGCCGAAGACATTAATAGTGCACGGCCTTTTGTTAGGATGGGCAATACGTTCGCAACCTTTTGTTCTTAAGTAACATCTTGGAAGGGTAAAAACGGTAAACCTTTTCTTGCAGCGGGACGTATATCTCTAACCCCGATTAAACAATAGAAAGAACACCTTGGCCAAATGCGAACACATGGGACAACGGTTTAGAAAGCTGCGTTTGTTAGAGAAGTCGCCATTGTTTTGGGAAAGACATTTTTTAGAAAAACAAGATAATAATTCCGAAAGTCGTCGCAGTAAACTTACTATTGTCCTCGACAGACAATAGAGATGTTTTAGAAAGCGCTGACATACCGATCTCCCACATGGCGACGCTATCCGCGAGATGTAGGATCGTATAAATCATATTATTAATATAAGGGCGCGAAGATCCCACAACGCACGACCAGGCGGCCATTATCAATAAAGATAACAGGGGTCAATCAATTAAGAAGGTAGAGGCCGAATTAGAAATTGAGGCAAAGTGGTGAATCATAATATCAATGTAATATGTACCTAATTAATGAGCAACTGATATGTTTAATTTAAGTAAGGTAATGATTGTTTAGATAACCCAGGCCACCTCTGCAGGTGGATGTTACTCGTTTTATATGTAGTTTTCTCATTTATTCTGTATTCTATTGTTAAGGACCGAAATGAACGGGACATTGCAATTTGAAATGATAACGAGATCATCCCGAATTAATCTAACTTGTGGCAAATAATAAAAAATGTATTGATCGGAATAAAAGGAAAAAAAACTTGATTGTATTATTGCCGACGATGTTTGATATTGATGTAATATGTAATATATAACGTAATAGAATATTATCTCGTGAAAAGATGTAACACGGTTGAAGAGATATAAGATTCCGACTTTTTAGTTTTTGAAATCTGTCTGCAGAATGAATTTTAGCACACGGGGTTGAAACAAAATAGTTTAATTAATTGCAAATAAGTAAATGCCGTGTTGGAATAAACATTAATATTACTTTAGATCGAGGCTTTCATGTCTTATGTTTTCATGTATTACACCTAGTTGAATAATGTTGATTTGTGAGTTTTAATTATTTTTAAGAATAATGTTAATTTGTCATTAGTTATTTAAGCTCCCAATATTGTGTTTTTTTTATACAAATTTGTAGGTTGTAGGTATATAACCTATCTGTAAACATGCAATTATTGTTTTGATTACTCGTTTAAGCAATATAATTTGTCGGTCTATTTTAAAATAGTTGTTTTAATCTAGTAATAATAAAGCTCAAAATAATTCTTGTTTGGAAAATTTTCAATTGTCTGCCGGGTGGAATGTGGCTTATATAATTTTTTAGTGTTCTCTATTTTTATTCTTTTCCTATATTCTTATACCAGGGGTGGAAGAAAGCTGATTTGATAAGATAATGATTAGTATAATGAAAGTCCAAAAAAAATGTTTTGCATTCAATCCAGCTTACATATTGAAGTAAGAATTTTCATTATTTAGGTGTAAATAATGTTATATTATTTAATTTACGCCAAGTTTTCTTAATTGTTCTTCTAGCAATAAGGTTTAACATAATTTCTTGAAAAAAAAAATGTTTATCGAATTTGATTATGTTAGTATATGTAAGCATTCCTTTCGGGAAAGTGGCGTTGATGCAAATTCATGTACTTTGTAATCCCAAAAGAAATTACAAAGATGTATACAGAACATTAACATTAGGGGACCCGCTTGAAGCATGTATCCCATGTAAATAAGTTTTTATGTTAATTGATTCACTAAGAAATGCCACGATGTCTGTATAATTTTAGCCCTTTGTTTTGTATCTCTATGTCACATATTGACAAGTATGTTTGGTCCAACTAAGAAGTACGATAGCTTGTTTTATTTAAGCTAAAATTAAAAATAAAACTAAGTATCAAGTACATGTTGTCATTGTTAAAGAAAAAAAATTAAAAAGAAAAATAAAGGAAGAGAATATGCGGAGTGGTAAATTTTAAATGCCGTCCGGTGTATCATATATAAAAGAAAAACAAATAATAATGATTTTGTGGAGGTATCGAAGATAATCAATGTAAAATGATAAGGGTTGACCTGTAATGTTGTAATGTATAAATAACGTTAAATATTGGGAGGCCTACTGTAAGAATCAAACCGACGACTTAATGATAAGATTAATATTGTAATGCATACTCAAGGAATTTTACTGTGATCTAATGAAACCCTGCGTCAATCCCATGTAATTAGTCAATAATGGTAGAAATAACTGCTCGATAAAAATATGTCTGGCGTGTCGATTTAATTAAGTATGTATATGTAAGCAGTTTTATTTTTGGGTAATGTTGGGTAAAGTGTTGATGCGGATTTGTGTTTTCAATTTTCCGCCTTTGCCAATTTGTACTGTAGTATTTTCCTTAAGTTTAATTCATTTTGCAATGTGTTTTGGTGACGGGATAGGGATATGAACAGTGAACAAAGCGTTCGTGAAATAACAAAGTGTTTAGGCCTACATACCAGAAAAGCATCGAGATTAGCCGCAAACTGGGAGAACAATAGGGGGCGTAACATATGCGACGCCGGGTCCCGTAACCAGTAACGTCCATCGGGGCCTGGGATGGACCCAGAGGAAGCCAATGGACGACGAGGGTGGATCAAGAGCGGCCCGACCGGGAGACGGTCTACATCATCCGGACCAATAGGGAGCTAAGGGATGCCCCCTTTCCACCGTCGGTCACGCCTCAGGCCGGCGAGAAGAGAATATAAGGCGAAGCCAGCCGCCGAGAAACCAGTTGAAGTTGGAGTTAGGAGTTGAAGTTAGAAGCTGAAGGTGGAGAGACCAGGAACTCTAGCCTGACCCGTAAAATCGGTCCGGCCGAATACCCTGGTAACTCTCGAAGAAAGTAAGTCCGAACGGTAGCGACCACCGAATCGGCATCGCGACGCCAGAAACGACGTATCAGAAACCGCGACGCACAGTGTACCGCCGCGACGCCCAGTGACAAAAGAAGCGACGTCTCGCTACCGACCGCCACGACGCCGACGTCAGAAGCCGCCGACGTAGCCTACACAGTCAGAGGACGACGCCGACGCCAGAAGCCGCCGCCCACCACGAAGCAGCACGAAGAAGACACTTGCCGAACTCTCCGAAACAGGTTACCCCGATCTAAAGACTTTTTCTCCGCCCACCTGTTTCTACCGAAGTGTTAATTTAATCTCGTCACCATACATTTTAGCAGTAAGATCAGATTTTTTATGTGTTTTGTTTTTTTTTCTTTCTTTGTTTATAATTTGGTCCTCTCCCTCTAAATTAGGGTTCATGTAATTTTTAAATTAGTAACCACTTTGCTGCGTCGTATGTAAGTTAAGATTAATGTTTCATGTAAATTAATTTGCTACAGTGCCCAATATAGAGACTTGTAAAATTGTTTCGATTTCATTATTTTTCTATCCCTTCACCCGCCTCGAGATATCAGTGTCCTAGTCAGTCACCTGACGTTTTGATTGTACCTAGGGGAGGGCGTAACCGCCGGCAAACGTAGATCTGAGATCTCCCGGCCGGTTTACTACACCGTGATTTAATATTACCCTCCGACCCTTCAGACCTTACCCCCCCCGACTCTGGTATATCAAGTGGCGCCCCACGTTGGGCGCCATTTGATAGGGCAGTTTTATTAATTCGTCTCCGTCTATCAATAAGATGCCTTGTCAAGGAAGGTGGAGCGGGAATTTCAAACACTCCGGCGGGTTTGTATACATTTATTACAAATGAAAAAAAACAGTTAAACCTTACGTTCTAAAGCACTATTACTAATTTTATAACTAATCCTAACCTAAACGCCAGCAGTTCGACCGTCACAGAAGTCCGTCCTGTCCTTTCACATTCTGTTCAAACAAAAAAATCACAACACACTAAAACACGTGTCCACTATCAGAGGCCCTCGTGGCCGCCATCTGGATGCCGCGGGTGGCTCGCCGCGTGGTCCAGACCTGGCGCGTCCGGCGGCGGGATCCACGATCGGCTGGAGGCATCTGGCCGGAGTCTCGGTAACCCGCGGGAAGCGCACGTGGTCCAGGCCGCGGAAGCACGTCGGTCCCCTCCGGTCGCTGCTGGGGCCGAGCTGCAGAAAATCGTCAGGCCTTCCTCGGGAGCCCGCCGAGGTGAAGCGGCCATCGCCTGGAACCGTCCAGAGCGCTGCAGGCCGCCTTCTCCTCAAGCCGCCCCGCGTTCTTGAACACACGTGGCGGCGGCTCAGGGCCCGCCGCCGAAGGGGCGGCCGCGGGCGAGGAACCCGAGCTGTTGCGGCGGTGGCGGTCGGAACGAGACAAGGGGGCGTTCTTGGCCCGCCGGCTTCGACTCTCTGTGTATGCGGGGGAGGGGGGTAGCCTCCCCAACCCGCAGTGGCACCCTACCAACCCCTGGCGGTGCGGGGTGGCAACCCGTGGTGCCGCGCGAAATTTAAAATTACCTAAATCTATTTTAAAATAAAACTTACATTCTAATTTACAAAGGACGCGATGCGGAACGTCACATGCAGGTCGCGGACGCATCAATATAATAACGTATAGAAAAGAGAATATGAACGCTACTAGCCCCTGCCGGAGACGACGTTTTAACCATAGAAAATTGAAAATAAGTTGAAAGTTGTTGATTTTGACTTGATACCTGTTTGACAACTGTTGACAGCTGCATAACCTTAATTTTACCTGACTGTATTACAATTTTTTGTAAATGAAAGTTAACCAGATTTAAAATTGTACCTCAACCCCAAGACTTAGCCATGTGGAAAAGATATCTTTTGTGGTTTGCGCACGAACACGTCGATTTTCGGTATCCGGTAAATATACAGAACAGACCCGTAATGCAGATTGATGTCTGCTATGATTTTACGTTTAGTTATTTTAATTACACTATTTTAGGAGATCCAGTCTCTGCTTTCGCTGTTTAAAATCCCAATGAAATGGGTCGAGAAACCAGCACAGGAATCTTTATATTGGATTGTGGAGCTGCCCACAGAGGAGTGTGCGCGGAAGATCTCCTCTCGTTCCATATCGCTTCGGTGGTGCATAGAATTGTGGGGGCGGGCGAAGTCCCAAGAGCTTTTGCACATGAATTTGGAAGAATCACTGAGAAATCATACAGAAGTTTGGCATTCTGTCCTTAATGACAATGATGAAGTAAACAGTGTTGCTAATGCATGTCCCAGAATGATAATGGAGCCTTATTTTACAAAAGAAAAATCTTTTAAAATCACAGTTGAAACATTTTGTAAACATTTTAGTTTAGGTGAAAAAGTGAAAAAAATTGAGGTTAATTATTTGTTGCATTATCTTCTCATAAAATAATGTTCATTTTATAAATTCATTTTATAAATCATATTTTTATTTACAATTTGTCATTATTGGTTACAGGCTTTTGCTTATATTCCAATGGAGGGACCAATAAGGCTGAAAAATCCCGACACAGAACTAATATACTTGGAATATTATGGTCTGGATCCGAATGACATCCCTGAAGATCCACACGATCTTTTTATGGGAAGAATAGTAAGTGTACAACGTAAAATGTTTTTAATTTGTCACTAAGATTATTTTAAATTGGTCCAATGGCATCATGCCATTTGACCAGGAATTATTTATGATTCAGATCTTGAGCAAAATTAATTGTAATATTTTTGTAAATATCTGAATGTCCTGTCTTTATTTATCTAGATATCAGAAGGCCAAAGACAGCTGATAACAAAACTTTCTCTTAAAACCCGTAAATTTATTGGCAATACGAGCATGGATGCCCAGTTGTCTGTTCTAATGGCTAATCAACTACAAATAAAGCGTGGTGATACAGTGATCGATCCGTTTGTCGGAAGTGGGTCACTGTTGGTGGCCGCAGCCGAGTTTGGAGGTTATTATATATTATTTTAAAATATAAGTTATTTAAAATAAGGCCACGTGTCATTGCTATTTTGTGCGCAATATGTGTACATTTCAAGGGGTCTTTGTTTAGTCATGGTTGGAGTATAGCAGACTCCCGATATTATCCAGGAACAGATTATCTGGTGCGGATTAACCAGGACGAAATTCAAAAGTCATTGAAAAAATATTTTTATAATAAACAAATACTTTACGGTGTTCATAAGCCTGGAGGTGGCAGAAGAGGAACGAAAGTAGATTGAATGCAGTGGAGATGAGATCCCTCAGAGGTATGTGTGGCAAATCAATTTATGATAGAGTAAAGAATGCACATATTAGGAACGAATGTAAAGCTGATCTTATCATAATTAAAATAATTAAAAAAGGGGTTTGGGCATATTGAGCGAGGAAAGAATGGTAAGAAAGATATATAATGCAAGTTTTCATGGCGCCAGAAAGAGAGGGCGATCACGGAAGACGTGGCATGACCAGATTAACCAGATACTGGAAGATGGTCCCGTTAGAAGCCTCAACAACCGGCGAACTTGCATGTGAAGATGTATGAATGTGGATGAGGCGAGAGTTGTATGTTAGGACAGAAGAGTGTGGTGCTATATCCTCTCTACCTACCCCCATAGAAAACGGCGTGATGGTAAGTAAGTAAGTAAGCATAACGGCCAAACACATGTTTTGAGTAGAAAAAGTCAGCTGTCCGTCATGTTCGAAAAGTGATCTCTCAAAACATATATTTTATTTTTGTTATTTAGAACAGAGTGCGTAATTCGTGACAGCAACATTGCTTGACGTGAACTATCGGGAGTGTCACAGTTTTTATTTTATTTACGCCGTCAAAGAAAAATATTTTTATGAAAAATTAAACTTGCAGGCTGATTTTATCGAGTCTTCTGGATGGTCAACATGATTTTTAAATAGGCAAGGCATCTGACAAAGTGCCATTCAAAGCAAAAAAATTAAGCAATGATGAACTAGCTGCAAGAGAATACTAAATTTCGAGCATTTATAGAAACCAAAGATGGAGAAAATTTAAAGCATAATAAAACCGGATTGAAAATGAAAAACTTCTCAAATTTAAAAAAAATCACGAAGAATAGGTATCAGCATGTGAATAGTTTAATTCAGATGAAATTACTGATCACAAGTATTAAATGATGAAGGCATTTTACAATGTGCGGTGAATTGTAATGATACATGGAGTACATTTTTGTAGAAAAAACAACCACGCTATCTAAAGCATTCCTCTTTACCTTCTTTGAGTGATTCCAGTTTTTTTTTTACAGTCCAGAAATGTACAGAAGTAAATTTATAAAATATTTATAAAATAAAAAATAATTTATAAAATATAAAATTTATAAAAAAAATAAAAAAAAATGACAACCCTGCAACACGCTGCCGACATTTTTGTTATGAGTGATTTCCGGACGATATGGGTGTACGGTGTGCGATTTTTTTGAACTTTTCAGTATTGCTAGACAATTTTGCAATGCTTTTGGATAAACTGGGAATTCCATTACCTGTAATTTTTTTTAACTATCTACATATCTCGGATAATTGGGAGTCTATTGCATATTTATACAGCGATATTTGGAAAACATTAATAACCTCGCACAACTACATTCCTGCCTTGATTATGAGTCGAAATATTGAGATTATGCAATATTGAAGTTTGCATTTTTTTCACTATTTCTAACTTATTTTTTACAAAAAGTAGAACTATCATTAAAGTAACTTATATTGATTATGAAAAATTCATTAGTTTCATTACAAGTTAAATAAAATGATAAAAACCCTGCAGAAATTCCAATTGGAATTGGAAGATTTTTATTATTTTATTTGTCTTGTATTTAATGGAATGAATTTTTCATATTCAATATAAGTTACTGTAATGATAGTCCCAATGTTTTACAAAAAAATAAGTCAGAAATATTGAGAAAAATGCAAACTTAAATAACGGATATTTCCATAACTATTGATATTAGGTTGCTTGAAGATTTTCGACTCATAATTAAAGCAGGAATATAGTCCTGCGAGGTTATTAATTTTTTCCAAATAACCCTGGATATTTTTGCATTATTTTGTTATTAGCAGAAAAATAAACCATTACAGCACAAAAAAATGTTTAAACATATTTTTACTTTCATTCAGGATTTGTTTGGGGTTCGGATATTGACTTCTTGATGGTTCATGGCAAGACTAGACCAACAAGAGTAAAGCAAAAGGTATAGTAGAATACGATAAAATGACTACATTTCTATTTTTTTTTTGTCGCATTTTTGTGTAATCAAGGCTTATTGTTTCAAATTCACCATTCTGTTAACAATCTGTTTGCAGGTTTTGATTTTTAAATTTTCATTTTCATTGCTTCCAATTACATTATTCATGAGCATATTTATTAAAAACAGGCTCAGGTAAAAGGACGAAATATACACAATTATATTGTCATAATCGTAGAATAATGACGCATGCGCTTTTTCTCAAGTTTGCAGGAGAGCAGTTTGAAGTTTTATTTACATAAAGACACTTTATGTCATAGCTCGATACCTACAAAAGATTTTCCTTTGAAACTTGGGTTAGTTATTTAAAGTTGATACCTTTCAATCCTCAAATATAGTCAGCGCAGTACAATGACGTTTTTACACATGCTGCATTGTTCTACAATCGCAAACCAGAACTGTCATTATACCAACTTCGTATAACAACGGTTAAATTAATGAGAAAAAATACACTTTTTATATACCATTAGATGGCTTCTTTTTCTCACTTTTTAACGATACAAAAAAGTCGATATGGAATTTTTTTTCACATGCGTCATTGTTCTACGATCATTACGATATCTTATTACAAATTATCTAACCTGATTAATTCACAAGTCTTTATTTATTTTTATTGTATGTAATGTTAACAATGATGTGGTCAACATTTAATTCTGCTTGCGAAAAGAAGATATAGCTATGACATATCACATATATAGCTACATATATAATTCTGATATTATATAAATTAATAATTTATACATGTAATATGATCTTTTGCCTATAAGGGTCTCGATGTTTCTTAATACGTACTAATTTTTAATTTAAACCTTCATCTCTTTTCTAACCCTCCCTTATTTTTGCAGAAAAGAGAAACGGATGAAAGTATAAGGGCGAACATGTGTCAGTACAACACGCAAGATCAGTATTTAGATGTCATAGTCAGTGATTTTTCTCTGCCCATTTGGAAGGACTCCATGAGATTTGATGCCATTATCACAGACCGTAAGTAGAGCGCTAAAAAAAATTGCTCGATTTATCTTGCGAACCTTGCGAATCTTGAACGCTTTATAAAGAACTGAAAAGCTGTAGGCTCTTCTGGTCTGTGTTTTTACAACCTTTCTGGCCGACATTTCGGATCCCATTGCAGGGTCCACAATCAGGACTGGTGTATTGTTGTGACTGTTGATGTTGTGGTTAAGTATTAGCTTGCAATACTGTGAAATACCGCAATACCGTAAAAGGTTTTTTTCCATATCGAAAGCAAGATGAAAAAAGAGTTTTTTTATCCTGCTTTCGATACGGTATTGCAAGCCAATACTTAACCACAACATCAACAACACATCAGCCCAGATGATGAACCCTGCGATGGGATTCGAAATGTCGACTAGAAAGGTCGTAAAAACAGCATAATATCCCAGAAAACAAATCAAAAGATTCAGAACGGCCATGAAAACCCAAAAACATTATTGATCCTGTAGGCATTCCATGTTTTCTCATAATATTATTATATAAGTAGTCTGAATAGGAGACTGCGATGCTCAAACACAAGCTATAATTTTTAAAATATTACTGATAAATAAGAACACCCCCGTTCAATGGTTTTGAAATCCCAATCACAGTACGGTATTATTGAATGGGAAGGGGCATACTAAACCACTACATCAAAATTAGAAACTACCCAAAAAATGATAATTAAAATAATTCTAAAGAAAAAAAATTACCACCCAAGTGCCCAACTATATAAAGAATCAAAGTACAAAAAATAATACCTAGATATATACAAAAAAATTTCAATAATCCAATTTTTTAAAATTAAAAATACATTAAACACAAGAAGCGATTCTCGATCTACACGATTTAAATACACACTTAACACATCAAAATTTAATTTTACCACTACCCAAAATCATTTTAGTTTTCTTGTTACATATTAAATTCTTTAATAATCTCCCACACATAATCAGAAAAATAACAGATCAGATAATATTTAAAATTGAAACCAAAAAACATATATACAAAAAACACTTACTATTGCTTGCCCAACGTAAATAGGCGTGCGGCGAATTTGGAACTAAGACCCGCCCTGCCCGCACCCGGCGGTAACCCCTCGCCCTGACATTCAGTTCATTTTTGGGAGCTGTGACATCTTGATTACCAATATACACTGAATTATTATGTCCAAAACATCCAAAACAGTCCGGAATGGTGCAAGAACAATTGTCAATGAAGTATTAAAGTTTTGCGATGCTGAAAAAGCAAATAATGGACCGATATTACCGTCTGACAGTTTGACAGATAGAATGGCCGCCATTACTGCTTGGTTTCTTTAGTGCTGCCCGACCAAATTTCTGTTAAAGGCTACGACACCGGTCACTGGACATTCTGTACATTATGTATTGTGTAATAAATTTACACCCTGGCAACTTCTGTTACGCGACAGGGACGCCCTCTCTCGCACGCCAATTTATAGTGGTCGCATTCTACTAGACACGTAATATAATTATGAAACTGTTTTAAAATTTATATTTATACCTTGTACCTTGTAACACTCCTTCTCTATACACAAGTCTTCTGACTCTCATAGAGATAGTAAAATAAATTGTTCACATATTTGAAATGCCAAATGATATTAATAATTGTAAAATGAACAAAAAAACAAATAAATTCTTAAAAAAAAAATCTGAACACACTTACCATTCAAAATGTATTTTTTTTTTAAATAATGTATTTTGTTTTCAGCTCCGTATGGCATCAGAGAACCCACCGAGAAGATCGGAATTGAGAGAGAAAATTATATTCTTTCACCCGAGCATTTGCTTAACCACTATCCTGCCAAAGTGGAATATGGGTTAATAAACATTTTTACTGACTTACTTCATTTTGCTGCGAAACATTTGTCCATGGGGAGGAGATTGGTATGCTGGTTTCCATTTTACAGGTATTATTGTGCTTGTTATTATTCTGTTTTATAATTTTGTGTTAAATGTTTTGTTTTCAAAATGTTCTCAGGTTTTCACGGCCGTTCAGAATCTTCTATATGTAGTTTTCTGGGATATTCTACCGTGTAAATGTAACTTCACTGGCCGACGTTTCGGATCCCATTGCGGGGTCCATTATCAGGGCTGATGTGATTAGTATGACCTTGACCTTGTATGATGGCAAACCAGAGTACCGGGTCACTAATGGACCCCTTGCTCTTCCATCTGATGTAATAGTGAAGGGGTTTCTTTACTTCACTTTAGAAAGAAGGTGATAGAGAAAAAATAGAAAAAAGGGGGGGGGGGGGGTTACTGATGTCATGGCTCAGGGTTGCTGCTGTGGTGACGCAGGGGGGGGGGCACGGGGGGGGGGAGCCCCCAGGAGGACCATCTTGGGTCTCCTAATTCTTGCTGGAGTATTCTCGTCGTAGAGCGACAGAGTGTTGATTGTTGGGTTAGGGTGGGAGGAGATGCCTGCATAAAAACGCTTGGCCATGTCTCGGATGAAGTCTTGTATAGGCGGGATGCCTGAATCATGGTGCAGTTGAGTGATCCTTATCCAACGCGGCGCATTCAGGGCTAGTCGAATGGCCTTGTTTTGGAGGATCTGTAGTCTGTTTGTGTGTGTGCGTGCAGCGTGACCCCAGGTGGGGGCTGCATATGTCATGATAGGCCGTATTATGGCCTTGTAAAGTAGGAGCTTGTTATCTGTGGCCAGTGCGCTACGCCGGCTCATAAGTGGGTAAATGGCGTGAAGTGCTCGTGTCGCAGCTTCAGTGATGTTTTGTATGTGGGTGCGGAAGGTGAGCCTGGAGTCGAGGGTGACTCCAAGATATTTGATTTGGTTTTTCCAAGGGATTTTTTGGCCAAACATCTTTATGCTAGGCTTGTGGATGATGCGGGGACTGCGAGTGAATAGTGTCACTGCGCTTTTTGACGGGTTAATCTCGATACGCCAAGTGTTGCACCACTTCTCTATCAAGGAAGCTTGCTTTTGGACTCTGCGTATTGCGAGAGAGGGGCTTGAGGATGTGGAAGCGACTCCGGTATCGTCCGCGAATTTGACTACAGTGACATTGGAGTCGATGGGGGGGGGTATGTCACTTTCGAATATGTTGTACAATTCGGGGGCCAGGATGGATCCCTGGGGAACTCCGGCAAGGAGGCGGCGTATGGTAGAGAGGTAGCCGTCGAGTTTAACTCGGAAGCGGCGATCTCGGAGAAAGCTGGCTAGGAGTTTTATTAGACTTGGGGGGATACCGAAGATGTCTAATTTGTAGATTAGGCCGTTGTGCCATACTCGGTCGAAGGCTTTACTGACGTCGACTGACAGGACTGCGGTGAATTTGCGTCTGAGGAGCCCTTCGTTAATTTGCTCGATCACACGCAGAAGTTGGTGGGTGGTTGAGTGATTTTCACGGAAACCGTGTTGGAAGTCGGGGATGATTTTCTTTTCGAAGGTTTGTCTTTTGAGTCTGGTGAGGATGAGTTTTTCTAGTATTTTACCAGGGCATGGTAAAGACTGATGGGGCGATGGTTTTGGGCCAGGAGGGGGTCTTTTCCTGGCTTGGGGATGAGGATAACATCTGCATTTTTGTATGCCTCGGGGAAGTGTTGGAGGCGGAAGGAGGCGTTGCAGATTGCTGTGAACGCACAGATTGCTTTATCGGGGAGGCTTTTTAGGATCTTGTTGGTGATCGCGTCCGGGCCGGGAGCTTTTCTGGCATTGAGGTGTTTGATGATTCTTTTGATTTCGGCTGGAGAAGTGGGGGTTACGGGGGGACCTGTGGGGGTACGGGAGATGATTTCTTCAGCCTGGGCATCTATTAGCGAGGCTGCAGTGGGGTCGCTAGCAGGATTTGGGGTGAATTGAGCTTCGAGGCTGTCGGCGAATATCTCAGCTCTGTCTGGGGTTGAGTATACTAGGCCGTTTGGTCCTTGAAGAGGGGTGGCGTAGTTCTGTGGTTTGCGCAGTGACTTTGACACTTTCCAGTATGCGCGGGGGTCTTCGTCTAGTGAAGTGATAAAATTGTGCCATCGTTCATTCCTCAGGGAGTTGAGGGCAATCTTAATTTCGTAGGCTAGTCGATTTTTTTTGTATTTGTCTAACGGGTCGCCGTAGCGTTGCCAGTTTTTGCGGGCTCGATTTTTTTCCCGAATGAGTTCTTTGATATCGTTGGGTAGGTCTGGTCTTTGTATGTCTTTTGGGGTGGAAATTGTGGCCGCTTCTGTGGCGAGTTTAATGGTGTTGGAGAACTCGCCGACAGCCGAGTCTAAAGAAGACACGTCGGGGATGTTAGTGGGGATGGTGATTGTGTCTTCGATGCATTTGGAGAGTTTTTGCCATTGAATTTTATCGTGGGTGGGGGTTGTTGGGTTTATTGGGGTTTGCGTGTCCGATATTGACAGCAGAACGGGGTTGTGGTCTGAGGAGAGCTCGCATATTGTTTGGAGCGAATAGGAGTTTTTGATGTCTTTGAGTATGGCAATGTCAATGACATCTGGGCGGCCGCCGCATACCGGGTAGAGGGTTGGGATGTCCGGGGCGTCGATGGAAATTTGTTTGGAGGTGACGTAGTTATAGAGGAAGTTACCTTTGGTGTTTTTATAGCGGCTATGCCAAGAGCCGTGCTTGGCATTGAGATCACCCGCTATGATGGTTGGAATGTCTTCTTCGAGGAGGTTGTCTAACTCCACGGTGATGACGGGGTTTATTTGGAGGGCTATATACCGAGATGAACTTTATCGGTCCGGAGTTGATCGTGTTTACAACGAGTGCTGTTGACTCGATGTTGTCGGTGGTGGGGGCTTTGACGGGACAGTGGTCAAGGGAGTATTTGACCAAGATGGCAGTGCCTCCGCCATGGGTTCTGGTGCGATCAGTCCTGTAGACGATGTAGTTGGGGATGAATAGTTTTTGGTTGGGCTTTAGCCAGGTCTCGTTGATCAGCAGGATGTCGAGATTGTACTTAGAGAGAAAGACTTCGAGTTCTCCTCGGTAGTCTGAAACTTTTCCGTTAGCGTTCCAGAACGCTGACTGGATCGTGGACGGACGATACGTTGTGCGTCTAACCATAACGGGATAATAGGTTGTTGATGCGTAGGAGCATCTGCGAGGCGTGGGTCATGAACAGTTTAATTTCTGTCGCTGCTTCGGCGAGGTTTTGAAGGTCTGCGGGGGGTTGGGGGTTTGTTTCCCGGCGTGGTGCGCTGTTTATATTAGTTGCGCGGGTTTGCGATGTGCTTGGGGTGGGGTGGGTGGTGTGGTGGGGGGGTTTGATTTTGTGGTGGGTGGTCGTGGGCTGCTGGTGGGGTTGCCTGGCAGCGAAGGCCGGTGCGAGATTGGGCACCGGGGTGTGCTGGGCGGGGGTTGGTTTTGGCGCATTTATGGCCATAAGTGGGGGGGGGTGGTGGGGGGGTGCTTGGTTGTTCTGGGCGACCGCACTGTAAGTGCGGTATTGGTGTGGTGGTTGCCTGGAGCGTTGGGGTTGGCGAGAGTAGTTGGGGCGGAGGGATGGACGGGCGGGGCAACCTCCATAGCTGGCCGTGTGGGGGCCTTTGCAGAGGGCACAAGTGGCTGGGGTATCGGGGGGTTTTACGCAATCTACAGTTGCGTGGTCCCCTGCGCATTTCACGCAACGTGGTTTGCCAAAACAGCACGTAGAACTGTGCCCCAGGTTTTGGCAGTTGTGACACTGCGCCTGACGAGCTCGTGCTCGTAGGCGTTCGACTGAGACCCTCAGATGGAGGATCTCTTTGAGCTCCGTGAAGATTTTCTTCCCGGAGTCATTGTTGGTCAGGGTGACCAGAATTAGGGGGAGGGCTGAGCGATCTGCTCCTTTTTTCATCCGGTGAGTATGTGTTGATGTGTAGGTTAAGTACTGGCTTGCAGTACCGTACCCAAGTCAAGGTGGGTACAAGTTTGTGTTAGGCTAAGTACTGGCCTCTAGTATTGTGATGAAAGCCGGGTGTGTATGTCTTAATGTAGTATGTGGTGATACTGTGTCGGAGAAAGGTGTTGTCAAGAATTTTTGTAGCGTTATGGCGGAGTTGTCGACTCAATTGATTTTGCAATGCTGGAAATGTCGGTCAGAGAGGTCGCGTTTACACGGCGGAATATCCCAGAAAAGTACACAGAGAATTTTTGGTTTTCACTCGTATATTTTCTGCGGGAAATATTTAAATAACAGGTCTATATTTGAAACGAAATTTAGTTCCGTATTGCCTTGATGACAGAACGGACGTGGTTCTGAAACCGGGTGTTTTAAATAATAAAACTCAAGTGGTGATACAGAAAAAATATATATTAATCACGGTATCTGTTCTTATTGTACGCAATTTATTTACATTAATGCATTGTGTATGTTTTTTATTTTTCTCGTATTTTCAGAGATGATTACCGAGAAGATGTACTGCCATCTCACAAATGCTTAAAACTTGTAGCAAATTCTGAACAAGTGCTCAGTAAGTACACTTCTCGAAGATTGCTGACGTATGAAAAGATATCAGAGCCATCATTGGATGGAACAACAGATGAAAGTATAATGTGCGACATGGATCGTAGAGCGAGTGAAGAGAAATCTATTACTCCGGAGAAAGATGCCGGAGGTTCAGATTTTAGAGAGAGGTATTTTAATTCCGGAGATCAATCCAGAAAGGAAAAGAAAGAGCAGAGGGCAAATGATAGAATAAGAGGAAAAATTGAAAAAGCCCTGCGGCTGAAGAGAGAACAAGAGGACAATGTAAAAAGCTGTGACTCTTATAATGTGGATGCAGGGGAAGTACGGTGATGATTCTGGTTTATAAAACATAAAAGTTATAATTTGAATTTGACTTGTTTTATTTTCATTATCCTTTCCATTCTGTTCCCTAAAGGTACTGATACACATGCTTATTAGTGGCATGTGAGCATGCGTAGTATTGACCTTTAGCCCCTGCTTATTAGTGGCATGTGTATACGCACATTGCTAGTAATGAACATGCTCAAAAATCAACCGCCGGTATATATTGTTAAACATTCACCAACATTTAACACATGCGTGTTAATCTTATCAAAGACTAACATGCACTAAATTGCCTACAGTACGAATTCAGGAGTCTGCGAGGAAGGGGGAGTGAGAGGGGGCGGGGTTAAGTAGGTGTTACCAAATCTTGTGTAAAAGTTAAAATGAACAAAGAGCTGTATGGAAAATGGATTTGGTTATTTATTAGAGGTGCTTTATTATTTACAGGTTTCCTAATGTAAAAAAATTCTAGATTATTTAATTTTAAACCTTTTTAGAAGATTTTACTACAGTGGTAAAGTACACGTTTTTTAAAGATGCCCTGTAAATAGATTGTGTATAATACACAAAATGTTTAAGTATGTATGCAGTGGTTCTTAACCTTTTTGAAGTCGGCTGAAAAATTCTGCTTGGATTACGACTTGTGTGCGTCAAAATGTGCGCGCTTACATTCTGGTTTGGTTAATCTCGGTTTTCAAAAGCCTCAACAACCGTAGAGCTTGCATGAGAAGATATATGAATGTAGCTGAAGTAAAAGTGGTGTGCCAAGATAGAAGAATATGGCATTCTATCCTCTATGCCTACCCCTGCGGAGAAAAGGCGTAATGGTTAGTTAGGACAGATTTTTCACAGAGGTGATCCTCAACCAGGTCCAAGTAGGGAAAAGAAACAGAAAATTAAATTTTGTCAAGTTTTCGCTTATTTCATGTAATTGCTTTTGTATTTTAATATTGACAGTGCTTAAATTATTTTATACAACCCCATCAATTTATAATATGCCAAAAAGGGGGGCCGGTTGTTTGAAGTTGGATTAAAGTAAGTGTTTGTTTAAAGCATAGATATTTACAAAAACGGATTGTCTGATTGGTGGAGAACGCAAAAATCTATGGTTTAAACGAACGCTTACTGTAATCCAACTTGAAACAACCGGCCCCTAGAAGTAGATTTTTAAATGGTTATGGATTAATTATTTTCTCTTTATTTCTTATGGAAAAAATTTGTTTGGTTTACTCCCTTTTGAATATAAGTCCAAGGATCTGGAACAGATTAAGGACTTGTACCGAGGTACCACTGTATTTGTTAATTTCTGTGGTTCAGTAAATTTGCACTAATTGAGTGACAGATACTAAGTAAGGAATCACGTACCAACTGAGGTGTTTCTGGGATAAATACAAAGAATTTCTCTGGAATCTATGAAACCTACATCTTATTGTAAATAAGGGATTTAAAAAGAATTGCCAGTTCAGTTTTTCTTTTACATAGGTGTATAAATAAATATTTAAATTTTAAGCATGGATTTGCTGAGTTTGCCATCAAATAGTGGACATTGTTGCTTTTGCTACTTACTTATTTAATTGCATACTGTCTTTATCAACATCAACTCTCACTTAGTATGAAGCAACCATTTTATCACATGACACATTGAGGATTGTTTGGTCGAAGTGGATAATGCTGCCTTTTCTTTCTACATCTGAGGATATAGCTGTCTTTGCTTCAATATGGTTTGTAAACATGATTTTGGAAGGGGTAGGAGCTAAAAATCTTGAATTCAGTACATTCTAATTAGTAATCCTCAGTGACTGCATTCAAAATGTTATTTTAAATTTTTTGGATATTGCTGCCTTTGATTTTATAACCCTCAAATATAAGTGAAATATATATAATAGCCATGTAGAGTAATTATGAAATAAGATAGGTATACATTTGAAGGAAAAAAAAATTAATGGGTGAATCATAATCAGTGAAGGCGAGGTAAACAAATAATTAAGGCAGAAAGACATTTTTCTATACTTTTATTTAGGAGCTATTATGCTTATAATAAACCTCTGACTTTTTTGGCTCACGTATTCAGATCCTATGTTGTATGGTCCATCATAGTCTAAGTAGGTGTACACAAAACAAATACTATTGTTCATTTAAAAAGACATTATATTTATCTCTGATATACATATTCATCTTTGAAGCTCACATTACATAGATCGAGGATCGTAGTGTGATATTGCTACATCTTTAAGGTGCGTAATAATCACATAAAAATAGAAAAATATTAATTAATTAATAGTTAACAAACTACATACAATAATTTTCAATGTTTAGGATAATGAAATTATTAACAATAACATAATAAATTAAAATGTAATGGAAATAGCTAGATGTATTCTCTTTCATAATATGTAGTTACAGAAGGTGTTTCGTAGCTAGTAGCATGGGCGAATCTTCTTTATTCTCCCAAAGTGTAAAGAATATTTGATCAGAAAATATTCTTTACACTAGCGAAATATCGACAATTACAGAGATAAGCGAAATCAAAGTTTGAAATTTTTGCAACTTATTTTTTGTTAAATGTTAAGAGTATCATGAAACGAATTTATATAGAATATTACAAATTCATCTCCTTTGATACAAATCAAATAAAATTAATGAAAATGCAGAAATTTTAAAAATATTTTCATTTGTAAAGTTTTTGTCATATTATTTGACTTGTATTAAAGCGAATGAATTTTTGATTTTCCACATAAGTTACCGTAGTGATAATTCAACGATTTACAGAAAATAAGTCAGAAATCTCACTTATCTCCGTAACTGTCGACATTTCTCCCGAGTGTAAATAATATTTTCTTTTCAAAATTGAACGAAGACGACTCTCCTGTAGTTTTTGCTACTAGTTACGAGACATCGTTTACACCCGCATATAATCCATAACTATTAACAAAATTGTACACCTGACTAACAAATTGTGGTTTGTACATACTTGTGATTTGTATCGGTTCCGGTCTAATTCACACCCGGTTTAAAACCACCATAAAATAAATGACGTGTTCTGATAAATAATAGAACAATCTCAATAATTCACTTTTTATCCAAGTATTCAAGACATAAAATCTGCAGCAATCTGGGGTACAGATTTTAAATTCTCCTTCATTTTTAGTGTGAATAAATGAAATAAATAATATGTTTATAACTGCGAGACGCACGCAAGTGCCACCAGCCTGGACTATAGCAGTATCATGGCGCTCTGAAGTGACTGCGGTTATGGATTTCTGAATCCCGAGCCCACTAAAGAATAAATAATACATTTTCACAGAAAGCAAACACATTGTGGTGAGACATAATATCTTTAAATAAAATAACTATTTGTATAACACCACTTTATTGAGTTTACACCAACTAGTTTCAACTCACAGCTGAGCCTTCATCAGGATTGAGTATTAACTGAACAAAAACAGAATTAAAAGCAATCAAGAAAGCATTAAGGGAAGAAAGAGACAGAACGTCAACTGTGGTGGGGTTGGGTGAAAGAGAGCGGGTATGGGCGGGTGCAGTTAATTGGAAGGAGAATATATCTAGAATTGAACTATGCGACAAATCTAGTTGTTTATTAAGTAAATATTTTTTACCTATTTTTAATGATTTTTTTATTTCTAAGGCCGGCTCTACACTACTAGCGAAGTTGGCCGAAGTTAAGCGAATACGATAGTGTAGAGGGGTACTCGCGCTACTTCGGCTCGCCTCGGACGACTTCCGAAAGTTGTCGGTTTTAGCGCCGAGTCAAAGGGCTCAAAGTGACCCGAAGTTCGTGCGAAGTTCTGTTCTATCGGGCAACTGAGTTCCTCGCAGTGCGTAGACACATACTTCGGACTTCGGTTAACTTCGGACTTCGGCCAACTTCGCTAGTAGTATAGAGCCAGCTTTATGCTTCCAAATTGTTGATAGTTTTGAATATTTTGGATAATAATTTGGAAGCATTAGAAATAAAAAAATCATGAAGAAGGCTCAGCTGTGAGTTGAAACTAGTTAGTGTAAACTCAATAAAGTGGTGTTATACAAACAGTTATTTTATTTAAAGAATAAATAATAGTTTATAACTATAAAGTATTTAAATGTGATGATGTCTCTATGTACGCCAGTGGAATTAAAGATGCGAGAATGTGACCGCGGGAATATATAGGGCGGCAGGCCATTGAAGATTGTGTAAAAAGACGCACTGCCACGAGAGATTACTTTGGATATAAAATATTGATGTAAAGTCCTGAATAAACCGAAACCCCACACAGCAGAAAAGAAAAAATGTTACGACTGGCAAAGCCGGTCGAAACATCACAATAACACATACCGACGTGTATGTGTAAAATAATGTGGTGCAGCCAGTTGTTCATCACTTTGGGGTTGACTGCGTTTATGCAATTGTCATATTCTATTTTAATTTTTTTTACATAAACCAAACTTTTCCTCTCACCTAACATCAACAACTTGTTATTTGATGAGAGGGACAACACCTCTTGAAACTATAGGGGACCATTCATGTATTGCGTAAGCAGAATTTTAGTCATTTTTAACCCCCCCCCCCTCCCCCTTGTCAGCAAAAGTAAGCAAAACTCTTACTCTCCCCTCCTATGCTTATGTAATCATTGGTATATAGTTCTTATTTAGTATTTATATTTCAACTTTTCAAAGCAAGAAAATACTTTGTGGCTTGACATTATAAGACAATTAAGAATAAATTAAATACTATGTTTTAAACCACTTTATTGCTATATATGTGTCAACTAGTTTCGGTTGGACTCAACCTTTCTTCATCTTCACCTTCAACCAAAGAATATATAGCAATAAAGTGGTTTAAAACATAGTATTTAATTTATTTTTAAATTTATATTTCATATATGAGTAGGGTTGCCATATTGTGTTTAAATCAGTGTCTACTAAATGTTACAAAAAAAAGAAAAATACATAAATATGAATAACGCGCACAGTAATTTCCCTACTTCGATTCTTTCTAACGTAACCATAAAGCATCGCATGAGAGTGAGTAAGCAATATCAATTATTTTGGGGAATCCCTGAACGTGCTTTTCGCTCTCGAGTATAGACAGAGTATAGTAGGGTTGCCATATGTGTTTAAATCAGAATCTACTAAATTTTGCTGAAAAATCAGAAAAAAAAAATATTGCTGACGTAATCACCATCTATACCGCCCTCACTCCCATGTCATCAAAAATAAGCAAAGCTAAGAACCCCCCACCCCCCTTTGCTGCTTACGTAATACTTGAATGGCCCCTAGTTGAGTATTGTACAAAGTTTGGTTTATTAAAAAAATTAAAATAATCATGTTGCGCCATAACGACAGACAGAAAATTGTTCAATGTTGCTTATCGAGATTGCACTATCGATTAATTCATCGTCAAGGCAGACAGGGCCCCCATCATGTCCCCGAGAGGGTCGGTAGGTTTTTCGGTGGTCTTGGGGCCCATCAGCACGGGGATATCCTGACCCAAATTCTGATACTGCAGTTTGATGTTGTTGAGAGCCCAGACAGCCAACTGGTTGACGTCCTTCTTCTTACTGGATCCCCCGCTCTTGTACTGAGATACTAAATTGTTGCACACCTGAAAAATGTAAAAACCATTTTATTTTGTGTGCGTAGTTTCCTAATTGAAGAATCCAACAGGACAGAAGAAACATAATTATTGATCAAAAAGCAAATGTATTATAATAATACGACTAATAATTTAAACATGTTGACGAGAGGAATGGTACCTTTCCAAACTGTAGTCATATTAAAAATTAAAAATCAGGTGTGTGTGTATAGTAAAAATAAATGAAAAACATTGATATTATTAATATTTAAAGCATTAACTTTGTGGTTAGACATTATAACAGAGTGTTAGTTAACTTAGTAAAAACTACTACCAGATTTAAGGTCTACTGGTTTCGAGAAGTACCCTTCTCTTCGTCAGGACCAATACTACACTGCTATATTCACAATACTATACACCACAACCATAGTATTGTTAAACATTCACCGATATTTATCACATGCATGTTAATCTTGTCAGATACAAGCATGCACTAACTAGCCTACAGAACAATCAGGAATCTAACGAGAGAGAGAGTGAGTGGGGGCAGGGTCTAAAGTGTTATCATGGATTTTTTTGACCACATCCTCGGTAGTCACTTGAATTGAACGAATCACTGGTATTTACTGATATAGCTTTTTCATAGTTGCAAACAAACACAAACTTGCCCACATTTTTGTCAGGCTTCATTCGAAAAATGGTTTATGTAGATTCTGCGTTAGTGGCGCTATCACTCATTAAACAAAGGTATTCATTACCAGGGACGTACAGTGAGAACAAGAGAACAAGATATTTGGATAAAAATATGAAATTAATATTTATCTGGCGGAATATTACGGAATATTAAAATCGGTTCATTATTGTGTTACGAATATTACGAGATATACCTCTTACTTCGTTTCTTTTCAAAATATATGCTTAGGAAAAGTCATGCTTCTTGTTCTCACTGCACGCCCCTACTCATTACACATACTCGTTTGTGTCATCCTGTTATGATGGAAAAATAAGGATTAGTGTGAGTCACAAAGGGTCCTGCGACTTATTTCATTTTGAAAAAATATGATATGGAAGTAAACATTGATACAATAAGAAAATTTTACAATTTTCTCACCAAGTAAAGTCCATAAAGTGCCCGCATGTTGTTATTGTTAAGTTTGATAGCTTGGCAGTAATACGTTTTTGCCAATTCCAAATTGTCGATCCCGCCCTGAAAGTACAATTAAAACTGATAAAGTATTTACATATATATTTTCTTTCTTAACATTTTACACAGTCGAGGAGACGATTCTATTCAATTATAGATTATTATTCGTAAGGTTATACTAAAGAAGCAGTTTTCCAGTCCAACACATTCTGACACTTAGACCTTATAAGTAAAAGTATAAATATCTTAAAGAAAAATAAATAATCCAGATAAGTAAAATTGTAAAAAACAAATAGTAAAAAAAAAACATAAAAACCAAGTTTTTATTATACTCCTTTTCTTTGTAAAATATAACAACAATTAAACACAAATTAAAACGTATACCTAACATAACACTAAACTTACAGGAATTTAATATATTTCTAAAATGTCAGACGTTTTGAGCTTTGATAAGACACTTTATGCTTTGAAGATTAAATTCTAAAACCATTTGTCAGTCAATTTAATCAAGATTTTGATAGATTTGTGAATTTTGCTGTCATCTGTGAACCAATTGTCATAAATTTTCGAAATTCGTAGTGAAGTACCTATTACGTATACCGACGGAGTAATTCAAATTTTAAATATTCCGTAATGTCGTCAGGCCGCTGTTAGTAGTAATCAAACATTTGTATTGTTTCCAATTTTAAAAACCATTAAAATTTCTAAAAATCCATAATTATTCTATAATTTTTTTTAACAAAAAATTGATAGATCATTTTGATAGTCGCCACGAGTCTGCTTGCTAAGTTTCAGCTCGATTGGATCACGGGAAAAGGGTTAAAAATCGATTAAAAGTTTTTTCGTCAGACAGACAGACAACCAGACGCCACGAGTTAAAATAAAGGGAGTAAAAATAAACTGATTTATTAATTACAAACCATTGTGTAACGAATATCAGCCACCCTCTGATGAAGCAGATGAGAATGCGGCTGATGAAGCAGCAGCTCCTCTGCACAGAATACTGCCTTGGGGTATTCACCTTGGCTCAGGTACAGTTCACATAACTCCTGCCACGCTTCCATGTCAGACATAAACCTGCGAAATTAAGTAATGGCCGGCTCAGTCACATATTATTCTTTTCCACAAACATAGATCCCTCTGTGAAGATTCTGATCTACTAGGTCCTGTCTAAATCTTTATATTCTAAATTTAAATTGGTTCTAATGAGCAAAACTGTGAGTTCATTTTGATTTGCGCATATTCCCATACAATCATTCTCGGTTATAAGGAGCGAGATTCCCAGATATACAGAGCAAATTTTAGAAACTCTGCATACATATTTGCTTGAGTTACAGAAAAAAAACAAATACATACTCATAACAATGAAGTTTGCTTTTAAAGTGGCTCGCACTTAATTAGGGTTCATTTTATGATGTACACAAACTTGTGTGTCCGAAAATAAAAAGGGCACAGGCAAACAATAGTTATTTGATATTTCTTATCAAAAGAATGCCGAATTGAAGGTCGAGAATATTGGTCATATAACTCCGATTATTGGGGGTTTCCAAAATGTGATAGTTTATTTTATGCAGTTTACGTATTAGCATTTAAAATCCTAATCAGTTAAACGCGAATTGTTCTAATGGAAACATGTCCACTAACAAACGAAAGTGTCCGTCGGTTCGCTAAAAAGTCGAAATTATTCGTGAAATAGAACGTGGCGCTAAAAATTTCGAGGTCTACAGTCTCATCGCTCTTGAAAATTAAGGATGTTTATTTGGCTGCTCTTGAAAATAACATAATACAGTCAAAAAAATTTAGAAAGTGAATTTTACCTATCCCGGATATAAGGAGTCCCGGCTGTAAGGAGCAAATTTAGTCGGTCCCGTCGCGTTCGTTATAACCGAGTTCGACTGTATATCATTAAGGGCCGGTCGTTTCAAGTTGGATTAAAATAAGCTTTCTTTTAAAGCATAGATTTTTACGTTCTCCACCAATCAAACGATCCGTCTTCGTAAAAATCTATGCTTTAATCGACCGCTTACTTTGAACGAACTTGAAACAACCGGGCCTAAGGAAAACATTCACATTCTACATACTTTTTTAGGTATTCCGTCAGCTCCTTGATCGCTTCTGGAATTTTCCCCCTTGCTTTGAAAATCGCAATCCTTCGCTTCCGAGGGGCGGCATTAGTCTCATCGTGTTTTATTAGCGAGTCCAGCAATTCCAGGGCCTCATCGTATCTGTGGAAAAATAAATCACATGAGTCAGCGTTATGATTAATTATTAGTTGCATCTTACGACCACCATTGTAATTGATGGGAGAAAATAATTAAACTATATTCTACCAACCTTAAAGTCAGCGATGTTTATAGAGCTTCTATTTATTAATTGATCGATAAATCATCGGGCTAAATAGTTTTACAGTGCATTAAAAACATAAAAATATTAATTAAAAAGTCGACCTCTCGGAAAAAGCTGTACAAAGATTTGCAGTGGTCAATTATGAGGACTGTTTAGACAAAGTGGTCCAGCAAACCTAAGAATTCTCTTTAGGAGAAAATCAAGGAGAAAAGGTGTATAAACTCAGGGCACATTTAGGTTTTAAAAAATATTTCTCACTTTTCCATGGCCTCAAGTTTCATTGCATGATAACGGTGAACCCTCAAACTGCCCGCAAACTCTCCAAGAAGTATAGCGATGCATTTATCAGCAATATCAAATCTGTGGCAGTCCAGAGATGCGAATATTATCTGCTCTAAAATAACATGTTCTGCAAAAAAGAAACAAAAGATTATTGCTGTATGTGTATATTTTTTACCTAGCTTGAATTAATCAAAATGATTTGCTCACACTGCAAATCATTTTGAAATGTCGGGTATGGTGCATTTTTCAACATTGTGTGTTCATTATTAATCTATGTTATTCAAACTGGTAAACTAAACGTTCCACAACAGAATCCAGAATAACTTCTATCCATTCATTTAGGTCAGGCTTATGGAAATTAATTAAAATAATAATTCAGAAATTCTGGATGACAAAGTGTAGTGCGGAAATAAATATGCTGGAAATCGACAGAAGAGACGGGCAATGAAACATTTGGGTTTGAACACAGACCAGGGTGAAGATGATAAATGGCAACAGGAACGGTAAATTGCAAGATGCACAATTGTTTTATCAAATAGTTGTAAAAAGTGACCACAGTCTCATTGGGTAGATAAGATTATCTTGTGGAGGTGATGTGGCAAACATCTGCAGATGAATGGAGTTGAAGGGAAACCTTTGTCCGGCAGAAATAGTCATCGTCATAATCCTGATGATTATGACGATGACTAAAATTAATTTCTCATCATCATCATCACTCTTGGCTCTACAACCCCTAGTGGGTCTTGGCCTCCTCAAGAGTTTCCTATTTTGTTTGCTAGGTTTATTTTCTCTCGGAGAGAAACTCCTATTCACCGGATGGCTCAGCTGGAACACACGAACCTCAGGCGGTTCTTATACTCCCTTAATGCGTTGTACCGCATCTTTCTAGTTTTGATTTATACCACTCTCTGCAGGTGGGAAAGGTCAACGAAATAAAAGAAGTTTCAATTTACAATTTCGTATATTACAGAAAGCAATGAGACAATATCACAGAAGCTGTGGTTTAATCCATTTCAAAGAATAGCAATTATCAATAGTGAGCGACAGATTGTAATTAATAAATTAGAAAATACAATTTAAAAGTTAAATAAATACAGTTAATCAAACAGATTTAATAAAAAGTTCTAGTAATCTTCTGTATTGGCTATTCTTGATATGTTAAAATAATTAGTTAGATTGTCAATTACATCAGCTTAGAAAATTTTGTTATAATCATTATCCCCACTGTAAGACTGTTTGAAAACACTTACTTTCTTTCCCTAGTTTGTTGATGTTGCCTTCAATAGCCAGTTGGAATAATTCAATCACCTCATCACTTCGACGCAGATTGTTTTCTCTCCATGTTCGAAGCAGCGTCTGAATTTCTATAAACGAAAAAGGTCGACAATATTCGTAGATGAAGAGTTCTCTTATTCAAAAATGATATTTTAATTAAATTTTAACACCGCTTAGGTCCAGCGACAGGTACTCTTGTTGCCGAGACAACTCCCCACCACGGCCAATATATTTGGCATGTCATAGCATTTGTTAACAACACTTTAGTGACCTTATTTCAGCCTGAATGTAATGTGTATGGATGTGTGTGTATATTAATATAAAGTATATATGTATAAAGTTATATATAAATATAAGGTTAAATGATAATCTCGCAAAGAAAATCAGACGAAATCATTTTCAATCAATGTATAGGGTAGAATGAAAGGTTTAGAAAACTTCAAATCAGGTCTGATCACTAAACATAGCATATCTACCATCAATAATATGGAAGTCCACTTAAGATTAATCTAAACATTGTCCGCAAAGTAACAGAGAGCATGTCATCACTTATATGGACTCTGTAATTTACATGATTTGTTTGGAAGAGTTGTAATAAATTAGTTACTATTAAAATAATGTATAAATTGAAGAATATTTCAGTTAGAATCAAAATAGATAATATGAATTACTATTAATGAATAAAGGTGCAAGATGATCTCTTGAATTAATCGTTAGGCACAACATCCGATTAATTAATTTGAAATTGGAACGTAAGTAATATCAATTAAAAAAGATTACTGACCACTTAAGCTTAGTTGTTCATATAAATCTACAGACATTTTTTATGAGAAATATTATAACAAATCTATTAGATTCCAGTGATAAAAAATTGTTTCAAAACTCAAATAAAATTATCTGCAAATTAGAATTGATTAGAATGACATTAAATTTGTCAAAAGTGACAAGACACAAGACACAAGACCAGACTGTCAAGCGAGGTTCTCTTAAGGCCATAGTAGACATTAGGCCAAGCGCCAACGTGGCCCAAAGCTCAACAAACGTTCACAAATTGGCGCATGGTTCAAATTGCTGCCTGGCGAAGCAATAGGGTAATTTCACATTTTACAGATATTTATGAAAATATATTAAATAGATTTAGAAAAATAAATTATATTTCGTAACTCTGTATGGATGGTGTGGGATAATGTTTTCATTCATAATTTTTATAATAAAAATCTTAAAAAATACGCTTCCTTCAAAACGCAATGTGATTGGTAGTGACGTTGTTTGGCAAGAATTAAAGACAAAGATACGCGATCTACGGTGTTTATCACTGCAATTTGTTTCGTTTCTGTGGTAACCGTATGTCTTGGTACATTCTAAATAATACTTACATTAAAATGATCTTCACAACAAAACAGAGTGGAATAAGAAGAAAGTACTTTATTTTTCTTCTCGTCTCTTCTCATCGCACGACACCACTCCTGTCTTAAGGGAGCACTTTTAGGCAGAGTTATAAATAGTTTATCGAGAGTTTTCAGGGAAGAATTTCTACATTTGGGTACCATACAATATTTACAATACTTTTTCACAGACATTATGGATGAAATACAAAAAAGCCGGCTTGTTTTGTAAAAAAAACGAATGAATGTCTAAATACGCGAATGTGCTGTCACGTGGTAAAATTCAGATTGACATGAAAACTGCCAAAATACGACACTTGAGAAAATAAGCGTTTTGGCGGGAGTTTAAAATCGTGATTTTCATAATGGTTTTTTGATGTTAATATACATATAAAAAATCTTTTTCGTAAACGTATTTTCCAAACGAAAATTAAGATTTTTCTATTAAAAAAATATGTGAAATTACCCTATAGTCATATATTTCCATACATGCATGTAAATAATTTAAATATAACTGGCGGCGGATATTTTATACGAACCGTATGTTTTTCCGAGAGAGGATCCTCGACGTTTAGTTGTATTCTTATTCAACGTCATCAACGAGGATGACCTGTACCCGCGGAGATATAATATCTGCAATCTTTAAATATATGTCTAACGACCGTAATAACAACCTTAACTCTTTATTGTAAATAATTTATATTTTTTATCATTAATTCTTTGTGCCTATTTAAAAAAGTTAGAATTTTAAGAATAAACATCTGTAAAGATATATTTTTTTGGATGTATTAAGGTAATATAGATATATATTTTTAAAATATTTAAATTGAAGATAACAAATGCATAATTAATGATAGTTGCGAAATACTTAATTAAAATTATATTATTTTTTATTAGAATGAAATTGGCGGTATTTGTGGGCAAAGAAGATCAAATATCGCTATCAGATTTTTAGAAGAATGAGGTAATCACAATCATAAATCACAGGAAAAAGAATTAAAGAAGAAATAGAAAAATTACAGCGTTTTTCTTCGTATACATTATGTGTTGCTAAAATTTGATAACGGCCCTGTTAAAAGCTTCAACAACCGAAGAGCGTGCATGAGAACATCTGTGAAAGTGGACGAGGCAAAAGAGATGTGCAGGATAGAAGAGTGTGCCATTCTATTGTCCCTGTCTACCACTGTGGAGAAATGGTGCGATGGTCAGTTAATTTTAGGAGTTTGAAACACGAACTGATTTCACTGGGTAGATACCGATTTTAAATACTCAGGACTCCACATAATAGAAATGCGAACATGCCGTTATCAAATAAAAAATGTCATGAATGTACAAAGGCATAGAAAACCACCTCAATCCAATAGCAAATAGTAGTTTTGATGGTTGTCCTCTGAGACGTCTCCAACATGTCTGACGGTAGATAGCAATATTTATCGTCTATTTATTATTCACACTTTTCATCTACGCATCGGTTTATAAGTATGAGAAATGTGAAGTAACATCAATATTGACTTTGAAAACAGGCCAGGTAAGTCCCCACTAAAATAACTAACAAAAAAAGGTCTTCTCAAGTTTCCGATTCATTGTTAATGTTATGCTTACATGGCTGAGATAGTTAATGGATTTATTTATTGATCTCTCCCAAATCATGATTGTATATGTTGTGTTAGAGGGTTTTTTATTGTGAAGAATACTTAAGAATTTCAATCACGTTTGCGCTGAGCTATACTAACATATAATGTTGTCATTGACAGATCAATAAGGAACCGTGCACTCGGAACGAGTTTCGCTTGGGCCGCGCGACGTTGCTTTTTTTGCTTTCGTCGTGTTGAAATATTTTAGAGCCACCTTACGGACACAAGAAGCAAATATAAAATTAGAACCAGACGTTTTTCCACTTCCCATGCGAGTGCCGGCGCCGTCAACATGAACATCATGCTCACTCACGAATTCCAGAATGGCGGAAAATTACATTCTGCGACCTCAAAAACTTTAACGGTATCCATATACTGTCTTCAGAATGTTTTCTGACTAGAAACAAACGTCGAGTGTGTTCATAAAATGACAAGAGTCGACCTTGAGTGAAAGAAAATTCCTACAGATTCGTTACCGATGGAAACCATGGAGCAGTTAGTTCAGTGCCCCGTCTGCACCCTTTACCTGCACGAGGGCATGTCCTTGAGCGCCCACCTGGACACCCACCCCAAGGACCAGGTCATACACGCTCTCTGCAGCTTGGCCAAGAGTGGTAAATCTGGCTGGCAGTTTGGAAGTCGCTGCAGCACTCCGTACGACTGCAGCGGCCAGTCGGAGCGCTCCTATCGCAGTCGTTCGCGCACACCGGCGCATCGCTACCGACATCACCACTCGCGCACCCCGTCTGACCCCTACCGTCCGCCCTCCAAGTCTCTAGACTCCACGGAGGCCTCCACCTCCACCTCTAAGTCTGATTCCTTCCAGAATGCCCGCCTGTCTCTCGACCCAGGCCGCGTGGTCACTACCCCGCTGCAGTCTGACTCCGGCTATGTGGATAAATCTGACCCCATGAATGCCAATGCTTCGATGATTTCTGACCAGCTGTACTTCATACCGCAGAGTGGAGCCCAAAGAGACTTCTCTTCTAGGAATATGGACAGACATAACGAATTTGTGTTTACCAAACAGCCGATGAACAGTGACCCCATCTTGGCTACTTTTGTGCAACCGAAGCTGAACACACCTCCCTCTTGCGTGTACGGCTCCAAGCCCGGATCTTCTCGCGAGCTGGAGGAGAGGAAGGATATGGGGATGATGAAAGGAAACGTGACTCCCACATTGCAGTACATGAACTCCCCCTCGAAGCCGGTACACTTTGTGCTCCCTGTTACGCAGTCTTTTGTTCAAAGTGGTCATAAAAACATTGTTATCTCGACTGCCTTACCTGGAGTGGCCCAAAATCATAGCAAAAATATACTCAGGCCAATGTTCACTAGTCAGTTTAATTCTATTAGTTCTCCGCCCACCCCGCACGCCTCCTCCACTCCTACCTCTAATCCACAGATAATCTACAAGGAATTAATGCAAGAAGTGAGTGGAAAAAAGTTCATTTCTGCCATTCCTTTTGTTAACAAAGGACAAGAGGAAATTCCGCCACAAAGCCCTGTGATGTACCAAAACCTCATGGTTTTCAATCCCTACGCTAATACCCTGTATCCCCAACAGACACTTTCCGGTGATGTTCACAACCTAGCTAGATGCTATTCCGACACGTCCATCGACACATCCATCAATACTTGCAATAAGGCACCCACTAGTAGAATACCTGACCACGACAGTGACCAATTAGACTCCAATCATAGCTCGCTTCTTCAGAAACAACACTTACAGTCTGCAGGACTAGAAGTGAGTACTTCTTTGGATGAGTTACCAAATGAAAGTGACGGAATTCTTAATTCAGAAAAGACTCATACGGATGAAGAAGTAATTGACGAATCAGAAATAATATTAGATCAGGGAGATAGTACCAATGATAATTCTTCCAAGTCTGACAGAGTGAAGATCTTGAGTAACGTTAAAGTGGAGCTTCCTATCCAGCATATACCTGACATCATCGACTTAACGTCGAGCAGTGATAACCAACAAAAGAAAGTCAGTTCTGATACTGCAGAATCCAATTTAAAGGAAGAGGAGGCTCTGTTGCCAGATTTTGTGGATGCGGAATTGTGTCACTCCTATTCTCAAAATAGATTCTGTCCAAGATCTAACTTTTCACTGTCTAATAATTTATTAAACTCTTCGCCTTGCAATGATCCCAGCCACCAGACCACGGGAGAAGATGTGACTGCCAAGCAGTCAGGGGCCACTGTTAACACTTTTTCTGTTATTAAGAATATTGGTAATCCAAATTTCCAAATAATCCAAAATAGAGACAATTCTCCACAGAGTGAGGACAATAAAAATACCTCCGATGATATCTGTCCGATACCCGATCTTACTTGCAACGAGAAGCCGTCCATCTCTCCATGCAGCGATCTCACCAATGATTCCAACGAGGGGATGTACGATAGACTCTGTACCTTGTCAGACACAGCGAGTACTTCTGCCAAGCTTCCTCCTATTCTACAGAGTAGATATCCACTTCCAGCGACAGTCACTCGGGTCACTGCACGGAAAAATCTTTTTGTAAAGAAAACCAAGAAAATTCTATCCATTAAATCCTCTAAAAACAATTGCGGTAGTTCGGATAAACCTTCGTCATCTAAACACTTCTCTGTAGATACCTCCAAGGCTATTGACACCGAAGGTGGTTCGCAGAATTCCCAAAGGTCGTCGGAATCAATGCCGGAAGAGACGGGCCGCTTAGATGGATTTTTTAAAGAATTAGATAAACAAAAAAAGAGTTCGGACATTACCGATACACCTGTGACATCTGAAAAGTCAGCCTCACAAACAGAATGCAGATCTTTGGATGTATCTGTGGAAGATGATTCTAGAAGTTGCGACGTAGACATCAAAGAGCAGTCCATGGATATAGAAACTGAATGTACCGTGCGAACATACAATAATGATTTTAGAAATTGCATTTTGGAGAAAAGTGACTCGCTGAAAGTAAACAGCGACGATTGCACCTCCGGAGTGGAAAGGTTGATGGATAATTTATCTCAAAAAAATTTTACACAATTGGAAACCATGAGGCCCGTAAATGTGATAGCTTTTGGGAGCATACTCACTTCCAATCCCACTTCAGAGAACAGCTTTGTGGATGTTGATAAATCCAGTATGGATTACGCGACTTCGAGAAAAGAAAAACAAGAATTGGATAATTTGATCGGAGAGTCGTACCTGCAGGAGAACGTGTACACGGAATATTTCTCTACACACAAAGTGACATACAATGGAGAGACAGTAGAAGAACAATCGGAGAGCAATTCTGAACAAAAGGTTGAGGTATGTATTATCGACGAGGAAGACATGGAAAAAAAGGAGGAGTACATCACCTGGGAGACACCGCAAAAGGAGGAGTACGGCTTTTCAAATTTTCTGGACTGTAGCTACGGTCAAGGGATTTATCAGAAGGTCGAAGATACTAAAGATGGAAAGTCCTTAGAAGGGAGAAGCGTCGATCAGAGATCGCAGTTTTCTTCGGCAGACGCTTGCGGCGGGGAGCACAATGATTACGCCGAGCTGATTTGTCCCCGTAACAGCTATCTGGAGCATGACCACAAGGGATCCTTTCTGGACGCCATGGGGTCTGGGGAGGCCTGCGGGGGGGTGAGTGAGGTGGACGCTCTGAACATTCGCACGGACGAGAGGATGCCTCCCCGAGGTGAACTGTCGGAGCAGGAGAGCAGCGGAGACACGCCCTGGCCGGGGGTAAGATCCCTTATTATTTGTATATCTACAATTTCTATATCAAAAGTGGTATAATCTCATGTTTGTGTATTAGAAATGCTAAGACTTTTGATTGGGCAATTCTGAAATGAGCCTACAAGTGAAAAAATGTGGTTTGATCCATTTGTAATGTTAACTTCCAATGTTTGTTTCATTAATTTATTGCAAATGTTTTGAAACTAAATCAACAAATTGATCTGATCTTATTTTAGCTTATAGATATAAAATTATATTATAAAGAGTAATACAGTAATTATATAGAATACCTAATTGCAAAACAATCTACAGTCGGGAAAATTTAAATTATTTTATACTTTTGTTCAAAAATAACATGATTTTCTTGGCATCTGACAATTTTTCATTTAGTCATTGAAACAAATTCTTTGTGCTTTAATAGATGCAACGTTAAATAATAAATGTTTTTATTTTTTATGAGTGTCACATTAACTGAGCCTATGAAAATAGGATCAACTCGGTGGTCTCCTGGGATGAGGTCTGTGCCTCCATCAACTAGATGTTATAAATAATATCTCGATATTTCGTGATAATAATTTAACCAGCTTATATCAGATATTGAAATAAATAAAAAAAAAAAAACTTTACCAGCGAAATTTCAGCAATGTTTTGATTGCAACACTATTGAGAAATGTATTACATTTTCAGTACAAGCCTCACATATGCCGTGGAGGCGTTTTATTGTTCTTGGACTGTTTTTTCACTTATTGCTGAATATTATTGCAGATGTACTGTGATGTGGTGGGAGGTTCCACGTCCTATGACCTGCTGGCCCGGGAGACGTGGCCCTCTGACGGTTCAGACATGGAGATGCCCGTCAGCCCCGCAAAAGATGCCTAGTGAGTATATTTAATTTCATTTTGTGTAGTTTTTGAACTAGATGGTACCTGGTGTGGACCAAATTAATTATAAAAATACTTGACTATAGTTGGCTGTAAACGATAAAACATAAAATATACTTCAATTTTATACACCCTCATGATCTTGTAAAAGAAATGTAAATACTTTCTCCGTGTCATAATAAATGAGTTAATTGTCTGATTACATAACCCACAAGTGTTTTATTTACATAGCGTTGATTTACTTCTATTAACATTGAACTGCTTTTGTTTCAGTAATGAGGTGGAAGATATTCCCATCGTGGTGGGAGTGAAACCCCCCGACAGGAATTATCGCTGCGCCACATGTGGCAAGTGCTTCAACTGTCCCAAGGAGAGGCGCGTGCATCGCAGCAAGGAGCATCCGCCAACGGCTTCGGGAGTCCCCGGGCCACCCAAGAAAATTATCAAGAGGCGTCGCACTCCGCTGCCGAAAGGCAATCTCAAAATTAAAAATGAAAAATTTGTAAAAACTGAACCACCGCTGACGGGAACAAAGGTCGAAGAATTACTGAACGATCCCGACGTTAATTTGATCCCTGTGAAGATGGGGGATGAAGAGTTGGAAGAAAAGAAACCTAAGATAGAACTGGTCCGACACGAGACCAAAAAGAAGAAAAAGGACTATCTCTGCGGGACCTGTAAGCTAGAGTTCACCACGGAGCCCGCTTTCAATTATCACTTGAAGATACATCCGTTGGAGTGCCTCACATGTGGAAAGTACTTTCACAAGAGGGCCAATCTTCAGTTGCATGTTAAGAGACATCTGGGAATCAAGAACTACAGGTACGCGCATTACAACATTTCTAACTCCTGATGTGATCACTGTGTATTCTAACATCCATCTTTAGCAATTTTTAAGGAACAGGAACATATTATGTATGTAGTTTATTAAATGTATAACATGTTTATTTGATGTATAACACAAAACGTGGCTAATGAGTGTGTAATAGTGTTTTCCAAATCCAGTAACGAATTATTATTCTTGCAGGTGTGACATCTGTGAGAAACGTTTTGTGACAAAGCAGAAATTGGTGGAGCACTACAATGTGCACACGGGCATTACTCCCATCAAGTGCAACTTGTGCGACGAGACATTCCGCCGCCACTCTAACATGGTGCAACATCGCAACCGCCACCACTTTCACATGAAAAAGCGCCTGCGGGACTACGTGTGCCACTGCGGGGAAGTTTTCCACTCCAAGAAGAAGCTGGCTTGGCACAAGGAAATCCACGACGAGCGACCCAAGGCCTGCCTCCACTGCAGCGAAAAATTTATCCACGTGGCGTCCCTTACTCGTCACATGCGACGAGCTCACAACAGCTACTACATCCCCGACGCTAACAGACAAAAAGAAAATGTGACCTGTCCCATCTGTGATCACGTTTACCTTAAATCTTCCATAGACATGCATCTCAGGACTCACACAGGGAGCAAACCTTACTCCTGTGTGATATGTAATAAGAATTTCACCACCAAGTGGAACCTCAAGCTGCACCGGTGGACGCATGCCAATAGATCCAGCAAACCCTTCAAATGCACCCTCTGCAAAGGGGCATTTGTGAGACACACCGACTATGTGTCGCACATGAACTCGCACAAGTCCGTGAGGCCGTACACGTGTAATTATTGCGGGTGTCAGTTTATTAGAAAGTACAATTGCCAGAGGCATGTGAAGGAGCACGAGAATGACAAAAAGTATGTGTGCGAGGTCCCCGACTGCGGGAAGACCTTCCACCGGAGTTACTACCTGTCGGAGCACATGAGTGTGCATTCGGGGCTCCGGCCGTTCTCGTGCAACATCTGTGGTAAAACTTCCAGCACCAAATCCAACCACAATAAGCACATAAAGATACACCACGCCAGAGAGCCGGTGACCACGGAAGGCTAGTTCCCCGCCGGTGTGTGCGGACAGCTGTAGTAACAAATTAAAACTTTAACTCGTGTCTTCATAGATAAATATTGTTTGTTTTTCTACTTGGTTATATTACTGACTCAAAGAAGGTGCCCATGAAGAGTAGAAGATAATATGTTTTATTGAGAAAAAAGTATAGTTATTTTTATATTCATTAACCTTAAATTTATTTTATCGCATTTTTCGACTATCCTCCAGTGATAGCATGTGGATTTTTTCAATTCAGAAATTGCCCATTTGTTGTTAAACGCAGGCAGATGTTATTGCGATCACTCGGAGGCTTTGGAAACATTTTACAAAATACCGACTGCGGTGGAATGATGGACAAACAACTTTTATTGATGAAAGCACATTAAATGAGTAACAAATACTTTTATTATAAATATATTCGTTCCAAAATAAATTATATCGCTTTATAATATAAGTAACTGTAAATACACTATTTTACTGTACTATGGACAGTTGTCACAAAGTGTCGAAAGTGTTTTAATGTGCGCTTAAGATAAGACTAATTTAAATACTTTTAAGAGTGTTCTGATGCCAGTAGATTTCTTATTTAACAATATCAAATAATTATTTATTATTAAAATGAACTGGTAAAATATTAATACTTGACTTTAAAATGTTGGGTGCGATTGATCGTCTACACGCCACAATGTGTTCTTATCATTTTTTTCTTACATATTGGAAATATGTATATACACGTACCAAGGTCATTACAAAATATTTTTTGTGTTGCTTTTGTTCTTAGATTTCTTCACTATTCATAGCTTTCTTCATAGAATATTCATTGTTAGGACTAATCAGGCCTGACATGTGAACTGCGGCACGTTTCCAAACTTTGGGTTGTAAACACCCGACACCCAAAAAGCTCTCCATACTAAGTTCCCGGTTAATTCTTATTTAAGTGTTTGTGCGTACCACCTTGCCGCTGCGAGATAATTTTCTTTTGATTCGCACATTTTATCATTGTGTACAAGGACCGTGAAATATTGCAGCAGTATCATTCTTGAAAGGGATCACAAAGGATCGTGGCCGCATTATCTTATATTGAGATTTACTCGGATGATGAATGGAAGTACACGATAACCAAAAATTATTGAACTAAGTTCTATACTGTTTGCCAAATAAGATTAAAATAAAGAAATTGAAAAAATATTTTTAAATATACGTACAAGAATATTTCCCGAAAATGTCACTCGGCTCGCTATATTCTTTCGTTATTTTTTTCACACGTTATAAAAACACCGCAGGCAGCCAAAACTTAACATGTACTAAGATGCTCAGAGAATAGATTTACAGATATGTTATACTGTATCGAACGGCTACAATAGAGGGAAGATCCATTAATTAGTTTCGAATAAAAGAAAACACTCTAGTAAATTGTCTTGTTGGGTTACAATGCTACTTTATATTGTTTTCTGAATGTAGAAAGTTGATTCTTCTTTTAAAATTGTCATTAAGTATCATTACAGAGGTTAAGGAAGATTTTTTAAAATTTAAACTATTTTTTGTTTTAAATAATATAAACCTTGTTAGCTCTACTTGAGTTTAATAAACTTTTATATATTTTTCTTAAGTTGCTTAAGTTTCGAGAGAAATAGAATCTCTCATCGACTTCACCTGTTCTGTTTCTCTTGAGAGATTCTGTTTCTCTCGAAACTTAAGCAGTGAAAAATATAAAAGATCATTAAACTCACATAGAGTTAACAAGGTTAATAATATTCCGAAATAAGCGATACTACCATTTCTGTATCTTGACAATTATGCATAACATTGTAATGCCGCCAATTTTGACGTTTTAAGTTTTGACAGGTTTGAAATCAATGAATTCATCAATCGGAAAGCTCTAAAACGTAAACAAGTGTTAAGTTATTCACAATTATGAATAATGAGCTTTCTAATTGATTGAATTCATTAATTTCAAACATGTCAAACTTAAAACATCAAAAATGTTATACAATAACTGTCAAGATACAGAAATACGTTTTATTGATTGACTTTGTTTAATTGCGATTGGTACTCACTGCAGCCACTCACTCGGTAACACATTTTAGGTTTTTATTGATCTTTACGGAAAGATTATCGCGCATACCATATTGACATATATTGGCTCTGCTCTGTTAGGCCAAACGTCCACGACTCCCGGACGAGACTGCGAAATTCATGTTTATACTTTCATCACCTTGGTTATTTTATATTGAAACAAAACAGCATGTGTTAAAGAAAGTGCCAAACTGACATTTTTTATTTGCCGACTAAGTTGTTTTGTAAATTTTTTTATATGTTTGAAATTTTTAGTATTAATGATTGTTTTCTATCTACAATCTCTTGAAACTTGGAAGGCGAGCTGATAGGGAAGATTAAAAGAAACATATTAACTAACTACAAGCGACAATTTGATAGGGTTATCTCCAATTTCAGAGTGTATATTTTCGTTTAAAATATTTTATGACGAGTTTTCTGAAATGTATATCTTTAATTAGAGGTATGCCTGGGAGCCCCCAAATTCTTTCTACTTCTCATAGGATAGGCGTTTTAGCTTAGTTTGTTTTAAAATATGTATTGATAGTAAATCTGTGTACGCGTCTCTATGCTTATTTTTTTAATGAAAACATTTTTAATGTTTTCTTGATTTAATGTTTTCTAATTTTTAAATCTCTACAATTTCAGCATCCACATTTCATTTAGTTATCAAATTTTAATTATATTGTTGTTATCTTCGGTTATATAAAATATTTTCAAATTCTATACACGGTGTCACAAAACCACCACAGAGGGTGCAAAGAAACTAATTTTCATTTGAAAGTTTTCAATTTTTATTTTATGAGTTTTAGAGATTTTTTTTGACCTACTAATTACCTAATGCCTTGCATGAAAAATTTGAACATACGTAAGATTTCTAGCTTTGAAGAATGATGTCACTTTTTCTGTAGTAATAGTTTTTGAGACTAAGGGCTGTGTTTGTGTGTGTTATAAATTTGGCGTATAATATTATGTATATAATATTTCAGGATATAAAAGGCAAAATGTAAACAAAACACTGATTATTGTAAAATGTTTTTTTTTGTTCCTTTGCATATTGTTTCATGTATCATTGCTTTTACTACTAATTATGTGACATCGTGATTAGAATTTACAAACCACATTTAGTACTAAAATGATCAAATTAATTTCATTATTATTGTATAGTACGATTCCTCTACCTCGGCGAAAGTCGCATTCAACTTCTAGAGAAAAGTAATTTGTGTAGCTGAGAATACGGAATGCATGTCATGTCAATGAGGTACTAAATATATAATTTGTATACTGTCAAGATATACATAACATTGGTCCTTTAGCCATTGATCAATTTATTTCTCTTGAACATTATAAAAGTAGTGTATTTACCCAAAAATACGGGTACTATTTTAAGTGTGTTAATTCTTTAGACATAATGGAAATTATATATTGTATTCTTTTAACCCCGAACATCAAGATTCATTTGATTTCATTTTCATATCGACATGTGAACTATTGAGATGTAAAAGCGTAAATATCCTTGCGTGCGGAAAAATGAATGGTAGATTATTTTGATAGCATGAAAGAAAGCCATTTCTACAGATAATTTAAACAAATATGTAATTAATTTTATATTAACCACTTGGATTGCTTTAACGTTCAAAGGTTTTTAAATATTCGTGTGTCCTGATGAAATTGCAGTTGTATCAAAATCAGTCAACATAAAATTATGTTGACTGATTTTGACATATAACATTATGAAAATAATTGTGGTTTAATGTAAAGTTAGTTATTTGTTTCAATTACTGTTTATGCCTAACATTCACAAAGTTATGGCTGTAAACATAATTTTTTTTTATTTTAATTTGAAAATTTCTCTAATAGACTTTGGTTTTTTTAGTCCTGGAATGACATATATAAAGCGGAAGTACGTTTTATATTTTAATTTTCCTCCTACATTTTATATTTTAATACGCCACATATTGTAAAATTGTTGAACATGACACTTGAAATTTAAGTTGTTTGAAGGCAAATACATATATTTTTAAAAGCATTATAACGAATAGTTTTTAATGCGATCATTTTAAAATGTCTATTTTGTTAAGAAAACTAAGGAAATAAAATCATTCATGGGCATCAATTCTGTTGGAAAATAAAACTATCATTTATTTTTTGGATGTTTCATATGCAGATAAATTAAAATTTATCTAATATAAAAAGTAAGAGACAGAAGATAATATGTCAGGTAATGAGGTAAAAAAGTTTTCTAATTTTTATTTAATTCATCCATTGTTATGTCAATGATGGTATTGAAGCCACGCAACGAAAACAGATGTAACTGTTAATATTCACTCAACAATGTTGCTTCCTATAATAGTTTTCTTAAAATTTCATTGACTATTTTTCGTTGCAGGACTTAAGTTTCATGTTGAAAAATCAAATTGTAGAAAATATCTGCGTTAATTTGTTGTATCGCTTTCATTTTTGATAAGTTGACCAAATCTTACAAAAACAGTGCTTTAAAATGTCACTGCCACACAAGTAGAATGTATAACATTTCATCTCGATTTATCTTTAAACTGCTGACATTTGTGAAATCTGTATGTGTGTAAAATTGTTTATTGAAAAAATTGAGCAAGTAAAATGGTTTAAATAATGTGTATGTGAATAAAACAACGGACATTGAGTGTGAAAAAATACTATACATATTCCACAATCGACCGAAGGACATTAAATACACATCAAAATATTCTCTAATTAATGTTTACTTAATTTTCAAAGTGCTTTTAATTTAAGAAACGATTAAAACGCATCACATCAAATTGTGTCAACTTGAGGTATTATAACCCTTAAGACGTAATAAATTAACATAGGTAGATGTATATTATCAACTGTAAAAAGAGTAACTTGACAATGTAAATCAGCAGTTTAAACTTAAATGTAGAAGAGTTTATTTAGAAAAATGGAAGCAATAATGTATACTATATAAGGTACTAGGCTCACTTTAGTCATTTGTCGGTTGTAACTTTATAAGTGTCTGCATTTTTAATTTTAATTCATTTTAGAATCCGGGAAAATTTTCTTAAACAGATTTGATATAAAATTGAAGCCTCGAATAAGTAAAATACTTGTGGACAGATTTTATATTGTTTGTAATGTGTACTCCGTATAAATAATTCTCAATGCGCAAGATGAATGCAATATGGTCCAACATAATTGTTATGCGAATTTAATTTGATTTTATTCTTGCTATAATAATATTTCAATCAACTATCTTTCTTGATGTATTGTGGGCTTTGATTCGAGAGATTTGCTTATACGTATACATATTTGTACTGACCTCGGTGATGGACGCCGACCTACTACAAAAGATCTCCGAGCGTTCTTCGAGGGTACGCACGTTACCTGCGGTGTACTAATTGAAAGCATTTGCAGTTATGTCATTAAATTGAAACTGTTTTTATTTTAGACCAAATTATTCTTGTATATAAGTGTTTAGACTATATTTGTTGATAAATAAAATTACATTGATAGTAGCGTAATTTTGGTTTACAGAACGATAAAATTTGTTAATTAATCGTAAGTTATTATTATTTTTGTTTAAAGGCATTACAACATAGGTACTGTCGCATTACGAGTTAATTGTATCAATATATTTTGATGGTGTATAAAGATGAGTATTTTAAAACAAAAAAAATATATTTATATTGAAAGTATCGAGTTAGTGGATTAAAATATTAGATATACGAAGGCGCGACTGACAATTCAATTTTTTTTAAGATTAATCAATTTGGAATGAACGGTTTATGTTAGCGCCTGAATGAAATGAACATGCTGTATGGTTACTTCTGGGTTTTAAATTTTTCACATTATTTATCCACAAAATTTTCTGTACATTTGTGAATTGACAGAGATTATAACAAGTTCCAACTAGTTCAATGTTTTGTATATAAGACAGTTTTTTTTGCCTGAAAACATAAAACACTACATTTACAATAAAATTGAAAGTTCACGTAGGGGACATGGTTTATTTTTGGACTAACCTTACATTGTAAATATATTTGATTTCGTGCGGTGTGTGGGATGGTTGCACGTCTTGCGGGGTGTCCCACATGTTTCGGGGCGCACCACCACCGCCGAAGAGAACGATCCTCATTGTATATTAAGAGAAGATCTTTCTCGTTTCATATAAATAATCAGTACAACGCCGTTGTACAAAAATATCATTAACATTGTGCAATAGTCCCTTAGTAATTTTATAAATATTATTAGGGTAAATAAAATATTGATTTTTCTTTTTAAAATTACAAAAAGTTTTTCATTTCTAAGTATATTTAGTCCAGCCAATACTGTGGGTGTGATGATAGTCGCAGGCTCCCCGGAACCCGAGGACAGGACCGAAGCACTTAGGGGCGGTTGTATTAAGTAATTGTTCATTTAAAGCAGAGATTTTTCCGAAATCGGGTTTGATAGCTGGAAAATGCAAAAAACTATGCTTGAAACAAATTACATACATACTATGAATCAAGATGATGCAACCGGCCTTTAGTAACCAATTCGTTCAGTCTGTTATAATAGATCCTAGGGATCCGAGGTTTACGAGTACAACAATGTTTTTATCCGATCTTTTTTAATGTGTTAATAAATCCCTTTCTGCATGGCCAGTTAAATATGTAATTAGCAGTGGCGTGCAGTGGGTATAAACATAGGTTATGCTGTGACCGACTATATACTTTTATTAAAAAAATATATATACACATATGCCTATAAGGGTATATACATTTTTAATTTTTTTTTAACTATACCTATTTAATGAACTATTTTGAGTAGCTTCAATCCACAAAAATAACTGCACTATAAAAGAAGTATTGTTAACAATATTTCCTAAATAAATAAATATTTTATATAGGTATACCTAATACGGCGAAAAATTTCAATATATTTCGAAGACGATTTATATATAATTAAATCGGGAACAATACTAATTTCAGATATACGTTTCTTTTCACGAAAATAAATCAAACATTTGATGATATCATTATATGACAGATCGTATTTGTCGTATTCGTATTTACATTTACCATAGAAAAGACATAAAATTTACACAGAAAGTTTTGGGTGGAATTTGTAAAAAATAATGTTTCTGCATGACGTGCGCCTGGCGTAGGACCTTTCGAAGAAGGACGCTATTACACAAAACTCGCAGCATTAAAAATACACATTTTTTTTCTCGAATTGACTCTATCTGTGGAACAAATTGGTTGGTGAAATAAATGAAGAATTGACATGAAGTTAAGCATAGAAAAGTCGGAAATAAAACTTCTAGCCGTAGGACGAATTACGGCTAGAATTTTAAATCGAAAAAAACAGGCAAGTCACGTTAAATGGTAACGTTAGAAATAAAACTAGCCATAGGACGAATTACGGCTAGAATTTTAAATCAACTTTTTCTTAAGATAAGGATTATTTAATTAATATTTGTTTCTCAGAATCTTTACTAATGCACAGCTTTTTTGCTTGTATGCACCGCACGCCACTGGTAATTAGGTTTTCTTGAGTGTAAGTTATGTAAAAAATAACAAAACACTTCAAAAAAGATGCTACAGAATTAGATATGAATATACATGCATAGGAGATTAATAATAAAGGTGCAGAACAGTAAGTTGGATCAGATGTATTAATATGTATGTGAAGTGAAAGAGTAGGGGATAACTTGAAAGATACAAATGATAGATTTTTAAGTGATTTTATTACAAGAATTACAATAAACTTCTCGCACAATGAACATGTTTCTTTGCAAAACACAAATCTAATATACATACCAAGGTCATTTAATGGAATTTCAAGACTTGACTGACAGTGAAATATTAATTTACAATGAATTTTTTTTTCCGAGTTTTCGTAACTGATTTTATTATCTGGTCGTACAATGTAAATTTTATCCACGTGTCAACAAGTCCCCGGGAAATGAGGACACAACACATAGTGACGAGGAAAGCTTTTACTGACGAAACTAATAACATTTAGAATGAGGATTTCGACACATTGTGGTAAATTTGAAATAGTTAAAGCCCGGATCAATCTAATATGAAGAGATTTTAGTGTACCAGTTTTAATTTCTCAAAAATGTTTTACAATTCTGCTATTTGCACATAATAATTTTTATTAAAAAGAAATTCTAATTTTCTTAAATAACTTAAGCACGACCATTTCACTGCTGGTAGTGTGACATAACAAAACTTAACAAAACACTTAATGTAACATTAATAAATACCCAAAACCTCACTCAATACTTAGAGCGAGTAAATACATAATAATAATCAATAAAAAATACATTTCTATTGAGGGATATAATAAGCAAGTAGTGACAAAGCATATGACACAACATAAAAGATTCAAGTTTTTTTTTCACATTAAATGTTTACAGTTAATAGTATAAAAAAACGCATTTAGCAGAAAAAATATTCATAAACACATACATGTATGGACCAATAATCATGCAAACTTAGTTTGACGTATCGATTCTGCTTTTAAGATAGTTCTCTATACAAAATTACCCCTTTGGCTTGAATATTCTCCATGTAAAAAATATTTTTCTACAAAATATGACACTCTAGGAGTTACTGGCACACAAGTTTTAAAATTGGCATATTTTTTGGCAACCGCTAAAATTCCAGTGAAATAATTCATACACATCTTGTACACACATATAAATTTTAAAATATATAATATATTAAAAATTTTAGTCAGGTTTCACACAATATTTACGCTTACCTAACTATTTAGGGTTAGAGATGACACATGTTTTTATAAACTAAAACAATCACTGCGTGAAAAAACGTACCTACAGTAGTGAGCCCAGAAAGTTGTTCATCCCTTAATAATGGATAAGTTCAGGTATAAATGAGTTCTAAGAATTAATTGCTTGCAATAGTCTTGCAATGATAAAGAGTCAAAGAAAGTAAAGGAGGACCAACAAAATATTATTTATTTTTATTTTTCTTAGCTAACAGTGAAACAATAATAAAAATATAATGTAAACTTTTAAATTAAAAAATAGTGAAAAAATATATTTGTACTAATTTTTTTTTTTTTCAAAAAAGTACAAGGAATAACTAAAAACACCCTCTAAAGTATTTTTAGTGCAGTTCAAAGGTATATTTGTTATTTTTCCTGTTGTTACTTTATAATTTGAAGTGAGAAGGGATCAATATCTATAAAATTTGACATATTACAAGAAAACTGTTATTTCACAGGTGGACATCTTTCTGTGCTCGCTACTGTACATATATGTACATACTTGAAATACATACAAGTAAATTATATATACGATTTCTGAAACAGGCAGAAAATGTATTTTTTAATTAAATAAATATTCTAAAAGAAAAAGACAATCTGCTTGCGTGAAGATTGAAGTCTGATATGTACGGTGTTATATATGCACAGCGACGGTATCATCCCATATTGAAAATATCATTTTGAACAAAACATAATATTTCTTGTTTATAAACATGTTCACCTTTCAGTCCTAGAAGTCTTTATCCCAGTTAGAAAGTGAGCAATAACTACCTCAATGCACGCATTATTCAATTCATAGGCAAACCTTCTAGTTCCGTTATGTAAAAATATAACTTAGAACTAATTAATCTATTGTTATTAATTATTTATATACCCCTTAAATGTTCCTTAAAACGGTTTAAAATCTAGAATTAGTTTTGGAAAACGTTAACAGTCTATGAATTATGGGTAAAGGCGAGTTACTTCCAAATGTGTCATGGATCTACAATAATGCAAGTCTTTTTACGCTGGTAGATACAAAAAAAGTTCGGAATACCATTGTTTATCTTTAAATGTAAGTTCACTGACTTCTCGAGGCAGGGTGGGTGCCAGAAAGATTTAGCATTTTTTGTGATTTCACAACAAGTACTGCAGTACATATTTTTCATGTACTTTTATGTTCCATATGGCCGTTCGAGTTTTTAACATTCTGCCTACTAGAGGTGAAAAATCTTTAATTTAAAAGTGGATGACAATCCCTTAAAAAAATAGGTTTGGGGGGGGGGGGGGGGGGGGGGTTCTGATTTAGATCATACCAAATCTGAAAGACAAAAATTTGATGACATGTAAAAATTTGATGACATGTAAAAATTTTAAACAGTTTTTAATAATAGTTAATTAAGAAAAAAATACTTCACACAAAATACTCTTAGTAAGGAGCTTTTTTATTTTGAGCTGATTAATTTATCACAAAGAAATTTAATATTTAGACACGTAAGGGCAAAATATACCAAATTGAGAAGTAAAAATAATTAAATTACAGCCATGTTTTTATGAAAACTCATAAAATTACAAATATATGTTTATAGACATTTATGTATACAATTTTGAAATACTTCATTTTCTCCAGAACTCCAGGCCCAAGTATGGAATTTTTTGCAATAGGGTTTTTAAAGTATAAGTTTACTTTATCAATACAAATATTAAAATGTGGTTAATTCTATGTTAAAAAAATTACACATTATCGCTTTTGTTGCTCAAGTTTTGGATGCTAAGATTCGATCTACGGGAAAACAACATGATTGTAAGTACGTGTATCGACACATATTAGGTTTATGATATTCAAAACATTAATATTGTCATATTATTCAATAAGAGATACGCTTGGATAACATAGTTTCACTCGGAATCATTTTCATTTCTAACATAGGTTGTATATATTGGTGTTACAGTATGCTAGTACAATTATTAGATTATCTATACATCGACTGCTAAGAAACTACACCTGAGTATTAGAAATTCGAAATTCCTACATTAGTATCTCATGATTTAGGATTATTGGACACTTGGAATCTGCCAGCCTCTTGGGATTGTAAATGAGGATTGATATAAACGAATTCTAAAAAGAAACAAAATATTATATCTCTAGTATACAGAAAGAAAGATGAGTCTCTAGAAACTCATAATCATAGGAAAGCGAGTAAGGGGACAGAGTACCTCCTGCAATGTGTATAGACTAGATAAAGGAGTCGACAGGAACCTCACTAAATGGTACAATCAGCATGGCTCATTGTGGTCTGGCAACCCCAACGGGGGCAGAGACTACAGCGGGCGTCTATGGACACAGCTGTCAAGTGGAGGCGTCGGGTTGGGGTTCTGGTGCAAGTGATTTGTGATCATATTATACAATCACAATCATGAAATTCTAGATACTAGATGAGAAGATAGAAAAGATTGAATTCTAGATAAAGAAAAAGATGTAAACACAAACATAATTTGATGGAAGCAGATAAACGTTTCTTGGGATGAATTGTGAAATATTGCCACGCTGCAGTTTCTTAGCTGACGACATATTAATTAATGTATGTATACACTGGGATTATTAAAAATAGACAGTTACATTCATTACACACTAAGGAATTAATAATAATTCGTATGAACCAAATCGATCAAAACAAATACTTTGAATACACATATTATTACTATTTTAACACACAAAAAGCTGTCTACAACACTTTTAATTCTGTTATCAAAATATACATTTAATATAGGATATGTAAATTTGATACTTTATTAAGACCATCGAGATTACAAACGTGTCTGCTAAAATAAAAAACACGAAAAGCATAAGGAAACAAAAAATACGACAGGAACCGTGTCTTTACATCTTACAACTAGGGCATGTTCAATAAATAGACATTTTGCAAAACCGTATTTAATACAAAGTCGTAAAAGGAAATACACCTTTTTGTAAATGCATCCAAAACAATTTGACGAGTGTGCGGTGCCACCAAATTGAAACAATTAAATTAAGTAATAAGCTTTAAAACTGTTGGTCACAATTCAAACTCGTGTCTAAGATTTATTCATAATCGGCACACTGGCCAAGTGTTGGCTTTACGTCCCCTTAATCACATGCCATGCAATATTTTATTGGCAAACATTATGTAGTTTTAATTCACTCTTTATTTAGCCATTAATTTTGAGATCGCAGATCACTTCACCAAATAATCCATTAAACCAAATGTTGATTATACATTCATATGAGAGGCCATCATTAGATACATATTAGTTTAAAGGAACAGTACATATTTTTTTGAAAACAACACAGTAATTCCTTGCTGCCCAGAGTACCATGCTACGGTTATTTAAAAAATATCTAAAAATAGATGCGGTTGATAATATTCATGAAATTATTGATATGAGTAGAATTTTTCTCAAGATTGCAGGAGAGCAATTTGAAGTTTTATTTACATAAAGACACTATGTCATAGCTCGATACCTACAAAAGATTTTCCTTTGAAACTTGGGTTAGTTATTTAAAGTTGATATTTTTCAAACCTTAGATATAGTCAGCGCAGTACAACGACATTTTTACATATGCTGCATTGTTCTACGATCGCAAATCAGAACCGTTGTTATACCAATTTTAATGAGAATTAATGAGAAAAAATAAACTTTTTATATATCATTAGATGGCTTCTTTTTTTCACTTTTTAACGATCCAAAAAAGTAAATATGGAATTTTTTACACATCCGTCATTGTTCTACGATCATGACGAGCTGTCCGGGTTTAGGCAACCTGAAGACTGCATTTAAGAAAAAGGGGCACTCTGAGGGTGTAGGCTTCAGACAGCCCGATGTTCCATAGATTATTTTATAAATTTATGAAACAGAGCCTCTTTACAATTATGGGCATCATATCCTAGTTTGGACATTCGTGGCAGTCCTCAGAAACGTAACCCACGCGGATAGCGAGAGATTACTTTATTCATTCACTTAGTTTAGTTATGCAACACTGTATTGAATAAATGCTAGCACACAGAAGATTCTGCTAGCAATACATGTTGGCATTCCTTAAACTGACATATCTTTTCTCCCTTTAAACACCAATTGTAATACTGAGCAGCCAAAGAGATTACAATGATATAAAATTTATAATATAATATACAAACATGTATTTAAAATAAGTTTGTTTTGATTATTTATCACAATAAAAGAACTATAAATGTTTTCATTTTGTTTTTACAGGCTCATAATCACGTATACAATACATGTATTTGAACGACATGGGAAATAAAAAAATGATACATTGAAAGATGAACTGAAAATATATTATAAACTGATGGACCCTCGTGTACTAGTCAGGGTAAACGTTAACACTATTAACAAACTGTGAAATGTTAAGTTTAATAAAACATCAATGTCAACACTTTTTAGATTTTTACAGTGCAGCATCCGCAAGATAACATTATCTCCCGCTTCTCTCTTCACTTCCTGCTGACTGCTCGTGCTCGTCCAACAATCAGTAGTTAAGAAAATTTGATTTACTAATAATTTTAATATGTACTTGATTTACAAATACTTTTCATAGTGGTCATAAAAACTTTTCATTCAATTAAAAATGTTTCCAATTACATGTGGTGGTTGATACTTGATTATAAAATAATACAAGACATACATTTAATAGTGGAAATGCAGTATACAACCCAATATCTATTTAATTTATTTATGATACTAGGTGAAATATAACTGACGTACCCGGCAATTTGCAAGAAGAAATATTAACCAATAAAAACCTTGAGAACCCTCACGCCGGCCGCACACTGCATGCGTTTTCGTATGAAATTGGGTAGTGCATATACCACACTATAGCCGAATACGCAAGTACATTCCTGACCTTCAAAGTAGTATTGAACATCGCACACTGCACACGATTTAGTAGTGCGTTTACGCACGTATAGATGCGAAATCTGACATGATCTGAATTTGTTCAGAAATTTTTGCAATTTCGTACGGTGGATATTGAAGAATTTGTCAATTTGATACATGACCACAAAGGTTTGTGGGACCAAACTACGTGACCATCAGCGCAGATCATGGCGGAGAATCTCTAAAGAACTAAAAATACCTACAAGTTAAATAATTTGGTTTAATGAAGGTGAGGTATAATTATGTAGTTTGAACAAAAAACTTTTAAATATTTCTCCGATGTTATAGTCATGAAATTTGTCATTATTTAAGTCTGCCATAATAGAGTTTTCCAGAAGATACAGATTATTCATTTAGCACAAACGTTATTGGAGAAATGCGAAAAGTAACTGATTGTGACCAATGCAAGACGCAATCAATGTGCGCGCTCAATACGTACGAAGATAATCATACAAATACGTACGAAATAATTCGTATCTAGAGTGCGGCCGGCCTCATAATCATATCCCCCCCACACCTTCCCATTACCCTTTAATATCTGCGTATAAAGATATCCCATATAGAAAGTGTTAAATAGGTAGAAAATTTTAACTAATAAAACCCTTAAGACCATCTAAAAAATATCTCCCCTACACATTCCGAACCCGACCATAACTGAATGGGCCTTTGTTATCAGCTGTGAAAACCAATAGTAATACAAATAGATAGAAAATATAAGATATACCTTTAATGTGCCCTTAGAACCTCTCATCTCTTTAGCCACCGCATGCTTGTATATATAGGCAAGGTTACGGATATTTAAAAATATATATAAAATTTAAGAACTAACTTACATAAATATAAGAATTTTTCTGTTTAAAAATATATATGCGTATACATATACAATAGATATATTTTCACATCAACAAAATTTTTAATACACAATGTAAAAATAAATTATGTATCAAATTTTATTCATATAACAATACTAGCTATGTATATAGAATATTTAATTTTTAAAATAAAATAAATCTGTTTAACAGAATAAAATATCAAAATTTAAGATCATTTCGAACCAAGAAAAGTTCCCTGTGCCATGAAAATGATAGGACTAGCTTGGATGGTAGCTAACACTATCCTAACCATTCGTCATTCAAGACCATTCAATACTTAACAAAAAATAATTTTCAATCGACAACTGTGAATAGATAATCAATAGACTACAAATATTACATACTAATAAGGGGTAGCTTTCAAAACTAACTAACTAACCAACACACCATTTCCTGGCAGGGATGGGCAGAAAGGATATAAAGCCATATTCTTCTCTCTTGGCACACAACTTTTGCTTCGGCTACATTCATACATCTTCTCACGCGTGCTCTACGGTTGTTTAGGCCTTTAACAGGACCATCCTCCAATACTTGTAGTATCTGATCACGCCAGGTCTTTGTCTTTAGTGGACGCTCTTTATTCTTATTGCCTTCAGCAATCGCCTCATATATTTTCTTAACCATACTTTCCTCGCTCTTTCTTTATTCTCTCTACCACACCACAGCCAGCAGCGTAATATTTATATATTATTTTTTTAACGAAAATGTGGGTTTTTATTTATTTATATTTATCAAGATATAAACTCTGCATGTATTTCTTTTAAAACACAACACCAATTAACTTATACCTCACCAAATAATTATGACACAATTGGTTTAAAAGACGTCAACTAATAAATCTGTTTTCAGTGTGAATATTTTAATATTCTATGCATATGTTTTAATGACAAAACTTAATAAATAAATAGTAATTTTAAAAATATTCAAAATGTGTAACAAGTTATTAAATTTTTTGGTGTTTTTAAAGTTAATTAAGTAATATGCAAATCGTATTTACCCTCACGCTCCTAGTATATGTAGTCAATGCTCAATAAAGGGTAAATCAGACATTTAAAATAAGCGCAAGAGGTTTAAATAAGGTATTATAAATTGTTCATTATGTTGTACATACATTTATCTAACATTTTTATCTTACGCCACAAATTACAAAACTCACATTTATTAACTTGTTGAGGGCCGTAAATTTTCTGAATTTTTTGTGATTTTTCTTTTTACGAAAAAACCATGAAAACATGCGTATATTAAAAAAAAACACACACATTCATATTATTTTATCGTAAGTGTAGAAATGCAATGATTTTTTTTATCATTTAAGTAAAAAAAAATCTTTTTTTGAATTTCCATAATGTTGCCAGCGCAATATTTTCTGAAAAATAATAATTATTTTTTATTTGTTTATTAGAGACAACACTACTATTAATAATAATAATCTTCTTCTGTGTGGTATATTTTGTTGCACGGCACGGCACACGACGGGACATCGCACTCATAACACATAAATATGATACACTTTCACACACACACATATTTCAAATAAACGCAAACAAATTGCGTATATTTTTGTTAATAAATCACTATTAGTATTCAATTGAATCATAAACCAACAAAAACTGACAAATATCGCAAAACATATCGTATATATTTGTATATACGTGTACAAATAAATCGAAAATCGAAAAAAATAAATCGTATTTCCCGCGCACATTGCGCGTGACCTTGACGATGGAATATTTGAATTTCGATTGCACAACACGCGATCGGAGCGCCATCTATAACAATTCTATACGATTTTGACGGCAGAAAAACTTCTGTTTTGATTGTTGATTTAAAATATAATCCGTGATGTTTTTGAGTTGAAAATGGAACGACAGGTCACAACAGGATTTCTCTATTGGGACAAAATTACATTTTTCAAATTCGATACGCGGCCGTCGATAAATAATTTATTTTGTGCCTGTCGCATATATGCGACGCGGCCCAGGAGGGATTAATATTTAATAATAATACAATAAACTAAATAGTTTTATCTCTCTCAAAGTACACTAGATCAAGAGCGATCAGGGATTTCTTACTACATATTTATTCATTTTTTTAATAATGTCGTCAGAGGATAGACAGTTGGTTTTGTATACACTATATGTATCTAAATAAATTTTTTTTAGACTTGATTAGGGATCGGATGGCTAATAAATGGGAAACCTCACAATTTAAAACAAACAAAAAAATTGTATGAGAAAACGATTATCCTGAAATCTTATATAATTTTGTAAATAAATCAAACGAAAGTGTGAATAGCACCTGACACATTAGTATGCCCGTAGTTAGTTTAAATTTTAATACAAGTATTTACAATACTTTTATTGTAACACTTTCCGAACTACTGATTGCAGGCTTCACGAAAGACTAAGGGCTTCTAGATTCAACAGTCTCTACACTATTTGATCTATGGCCAATTGTAACAAAATATAAAATATTTCCACCCTGATATGGTTACATAATTTATCTATTTATCATATAGGAATACTCTCTTGCCTGTGGATGACAGACAAGTTTGCTGGTCTCAGCGAACCTGGCAACATTGTTTTATGAATTCCTCGTGTTTCTTGACAACATTGTTGACAATGGGGGCTTCGATCTCCATCCCGGCGTGGACCTCTTCTCTGGACAGCACTATGTCCTGACTCTGGTCCGGCGTAACAAACACAACTTTGTGTCTTCTCGTCTGCAAGATGTTGGCAATCACCAACTATAGATGTGTAAAAATTCACACTTTAAACAATCTTGAAAGGAATAATGTAACACTGATACACTCCTGCAACAATACAAGGATTTCTCTTTTTCTAAATTTTAAAAATTATTGAAAATTTATTTCAAATTTATTTGATGAACTTTTTAATAGCTTATAGAAAATCTAAACAAAAAATTGGTACAATAAGCTCAAGTGCAAAATTCAATGGCTAGCAAACACATACTAACATCAGAGGATGGACTGCATCAGAATTTTTTATGGTGCATTGGGTGGGACATTCCCGGAGTGACTTTTTTGAACTGTTAGACAAAGTCAATCTGTTATTGCTAGTGTTCATTGTGTAGAGATATAATGTTTGCCAATCTCACGTCAAATACCATAATCAGCAGGCAAGGCGTCATATGATATATTTATTTTTTATATATTCACTTTTCATATACATATTATTACAATTATTGCCAGTTGATAATTTCTTCTAAAACTAAAAAGAATCTTGCTACAAAATGAGAGATTTTAATGCATTCCACATAGTATAAAATTGCACAGAGCTGAACTAAACCCCTTAATTAGATGAGGGGACTGCGACACAGTGCAAGTATGTCTCCCTTTGCATATATTAAAGACACATTTATAATGCAGATAAAGTATATACTGTATCATAATTAAATCCCCTAATAAACAAATTTTTTTTATAATAGATGTTTTTTTTTTAAATTTCTTTCCAAACCAAGTCACTTTGTGTAAAAATGTCTTTTGGTAATAAAATGCGACTTACTTACCAAGACATTATATTTTTAGTTTGATCATTCTATTTAATATTATTCGAAATTTGTTCCTGCTTGCCTGCCAAACTGGCCAGGTACCGTATGAGAACGCGGTGTAAACATTACAGTTTGGAGAGGTGACAGATGTGACAAAACTTGTAATACGGAAAATAATTTTCCCCCAAGAACACAGTCATGTATGTAGAAGGAATTAAAGCTTTGAAAATAACCTACGACCCTATAACATAATATAATCCATTCTAATGCTATTTTTAAACATGTAGTATTGATTACATAAACGGTTTACAGATATCTTCCGTGAGTATATTATGACAATACCTTCAATTTAGTGTAATATTGTGGTTTGATAATACTGTGGTGAAGCCATACAGCTGTGCGAGGATCATAGACGGTAAAATATGAGCATTACTGCTCAAATTCACAAATTATTGTTGGCCTCAACTGCTTTCAAACATTTACATTAAGTTCTTAGACTACTGTAGCGTATAAATGGGACGTAATAGTTTTTATATCCTAATTTACTTAAAAATCAGCAAAAATAAATACATATGGAAAAAAACATACATGTTTTCTGGATCAACTTATTTAATTTTTGTGACATGCATTTCACCTTATGGACCGGACAGTAACAATCTAGTCATTTTAAATTCAACAAAATATAAATTAAACCTGTTAAATTTAAAATGTTTAGATTGATAGTGCCCTCACCGTGTTTCACAAAAATGAAACAAGTAGAACTAAAAAACATGAGTATTTTATTTTCATATATGTGACTATGGAGTTCTACAAACTTCCGAAACAGCAAATTTAACAAACAATTGCAAAGTAATTAAATCAAACTCATATTTCGACAGTCCCTATATAAACTGAGACGTCAGCTTTAAATTAATTTTAATTTCACAGGAGAGCTGCTTGAATTTCAGCTTTAAAATGAGCCTATTTGTTTGCTTTTATATTGATTCTTTTCTCTGAAAATAGTGGAAATTTTTAAAAATTGTATAATTGTATTCTATATTGTAGAGAAGAGTATTTTCTATGTATTGGTATCCATTGATATATTTTCTATGCAAATCTGTACCGTTCAACTGATATGATGCAAATTTTGCATACTTATTCTTTAGGACTCGGACAATGGAGTTTACATAGGAACTGTCAAATTCTGTTTATCAATTTTTCTTTAAGATACACGTTTAGACAGACCCAGAAAATACATATAATTAGTTTACTTTAAAATAATATAATATTTCAGGTGATATATAATACAGGGGGTACTTACTCTGTGCTTGTATTTATTGAGAGATTCCCTGGACTTGACGATGAGCAGGTTCTCATCAGTCTCCAGCTTGAAGGATACGACGTACGCTCTCGGCACCCACACATTTACCAGAGGAGACAGCATCTTGGGCACGAGCTGAAGCTGAATCACCGGAGCACCCTGACCCGACTGGATCTTGTGGGTCGGCTGCAAATGCGATTTCAACTGTATTTCAGGCAGACTTGATCAAAACTAATCTGTATTACCTGTATAATCAGTCACTGGAGATTGTTACCTAAAGTTCCTCATTATTATCCACTTTCTTATTTATTTATTTATTTATTTAACGCCCTTATGGGCTTTTACAAAAATACAGAATATAAATTTAAAAAGAAATATCATAAGACAGATAAAAGGTACAAATAATAATAGTTAAAAGGTAAAATAATAATACAGAAAAAATTATTATCCATTTCGTTGAGATGTGAAGAATTGTATCAGCTTTATCCTAAACACAGTTATATTATCAGCAAAAATGTCAGCCGCCTCTGCATGTTCATTCCCTAATGAGTGTAATCTGGGAATTACAGAGTTTGCTAATGCATTAGTTCTGACATTTCCACTATAATAGAATAATGCACTGTGTCTTGATGACCTCAATGGGGCATATAAGTCGATCAGACTAACAATCTGGGGGCAATCAATCACGCTGTTTATGATCCTATAAAGAAATATTAGGTCTGTCACAGTATGTCTCACAGACAAGTTTAATAGTTGTAAATAACTAAGGAGATATTCATAATTGATATCTTCCAAGCGTATATTTAATTTGTAATTAATAAATCTTAAGAATTTTTTGGATTCGCTCAACTGCCGTTGAATGATTAGCATAGTGAGTTCTTATTATAAACTTCAATCATTCATCACCAGCTTTTACAGTCAAGTACAGAGTGACTCGCAACATTAAAATTGAGAGTGATGAGTGAGCATTTCAAGAAATGTTGCGATAAAACAATTACATAACAACATTTATTACGCTTTACATTACAAAGCTATTAAAAGCTTCAATAATGTAGGGGAGCGTCCATAAACCACACTGCCTGATCAAGGGGGGGGGGGGGTTCAGAGTAGAGCTACGTAATTCTTTCATTAATTTTATTTGGCACAGTTGAAACGGTACAGAATATGCGATCGATACATCTGGGGAGATTTGTTTGTAAATAATAATAATTTAAAAATAGTTTTGGTAAGAAAATAAAGCAAAAAATGTCTTCTGGAATTAATAGGAAAAAAAAAGTTCCACTCAGGAAAGGGGGGGAGTCAAAGCAAAAGCCACAGTTTCAAATGGAATCACGCGGTTTGTGGATGCTTCCTAGAGCGTGCATGAGAAAATGTATTTATCTGCAGAATCCTGCGGAGAAAGGGCTTGATGGTTATTCAGTACTTTATGGTACTTGCAACACAGAAATAGCAGAATGGATAATCTCTTTTATAATACTTAATTCTTCTTTGCAGATGGCGATGAAACATATTTTCCAAATTATAAAATAACTTAATTTTGTAACGGAAGGTAAGCATAGAACAGTATAACCTCGTTAATTCGAAATTCAAGGGACTCAAAAAAAGATTTCGATGCGGAACCCCGTTAATTCGAAATTCAATGTACAAGAAAAAAAATATTGCAATGCGATTGCGAAATCTGCCAAAAATTGTAAAACTCACGAAAAAGCGAAAAAGCCATTAATTTTGTGAAAAGTCTTTTCAAGAAATCATTTTGATAACACATATATGTTATGTGCGAAAAAAACGAAACATTTTTTCCATTTAGTCGTGTTTGGATGGCTGCAATCGCAAATGTTTTCAAATTTTCGGGGTTAATCTACTATGAAATTAACATTCCGGGACTTGTGGGTTTTAAAAATGTAGAATTTTTGGCGAATTACGAATTAATGGAATTTTACTTTATAGGTCATCCAATATACAAAAATAATAAGAGATCATCCAGAAAGTGTATACGTAAGCTATGAAAATTCTGAAATGTTAGTTTTAGAACTACTCATCTAGACTTTTGTTGCAATCATCATGACTTTTGAGAACTGTACGGCACTAACCATTTGATTGCTGGGTATGTAGAAATCAGATACGGCAGCAGCGAGGAACAGCAGAGCCTTGGGCCCCAGGGCGGCCAGGCATTCGCAGGCTGCCCTGAGCAGCCACAGGTAGTCGGAGACGCTGGTGAAAACTACATACAGAATCTTTCCAGCTCCCTGCGCAGCCTTGTACCGGGACAGGATAGGCGCCACCACATCCACACAATCTGGTTTTACTGGGTGGATAGAAAGAATTTTGAGAAATTTTGGATTAAGTCTATTTTTATACGCATCTTAGAATTTTTTTAATTTTGCCGATGGAATTTCAAGTAATTTGGTGCATTTTAATATTAAAATAAAAATAATAAATAACCTAATAATCTAACAGATTTTCGAAAATATTCCCTTTCAATCTGAAAATATACATACAAAAATAAAAATAAGATTTCTTCGCAACTATTTTAACAAAATAAAAATAGCTACAATGTAACGACGAAAATTTTCCAAAGAAAATCTAAAAACATTTTCCCGTTGTGGTTGGGAAGATGCGACTTCTACTGTAACATTGGTTCATACCATTGATTGTAGTGTTAGGCCCTCTCTCCTGGATGTCCAGCATGTCCATAAATCGTTGCCCCGTAAAGTGTCTCACAAATGGTTCCAGAGACTTCTGCCGGTACATGAATATCACCGCATAGCCATGGTCAAGAAAGTACTCTGCAGACGCGGACCCTCTGGTGCCCGCACTGAAGTTATCAACAAACCGGACGGTGTTGTGTTCCAGGGGGACTGTTGTACCACCAGACTGCAAGAAGAAAGCAATATAATTTAATTTTTCTTTTTAATTTTGTACATAAATAGATGGGGCGTTCTTTCAAATCGATGTTATATGAAAATAAATATAAATCAATGAAAACTAAAATCTCTTCCCAAGATGTTGAGTATGACAGCAAGAAAGAGACATATCTTCTTACACTAATGAATAAGAAAAGCCCAAGTACATTGAAATGTGTTTAACATGAAAAAATATTCCGACCTTGACAAAATAGTATGTGATTCCATATATTTATTTTCTTTTACATGAAAAAAAAATACAAAACCATTAACTTCCGAAAAATTTAAAAAAATGTATATCAGCTGCCCCATCCCCCCCCATTGCAAATATTAGATATTTCAAGATTTAATTAAAATATATCTTTTGAATTTCATAGGGAATTGAGAAAAAGATACTCAATTTTTCATTAGAAGAGCAGCTTCGCCCATCGCCCTTTGTAGACCTTTTTCTATTTAAGAAAGACAATCAAATTGATATGTGTAACACATTGTTTTATTGTGTTGGTATTTACGTGTATAAACACCAACACAATGAAACAATGTGCCTCATACGTGCACGGTTTACACATACTAATTCGAATGTCTTTCTTAAATGGAAAGAGGTCTACGCTGTGAATAAACAGATAATTCTTTAAACTGGATATCACAGAATTGCTGTTAGATCAATGTAAGAGTTTGTAAGAGAGAAATTATTTCAAGCTTGTTATAGATAGCACTACTGCTCCAATGTAAGATTAGTATGTTGTATGACATGTTCACAATATTGTCTATGTAGTCAAAGTAACAGTATTTTTATGCATTAAAAACATTTCAAAAATTTTAAATTTTTTACTGCCTCTATTAATTTGCAACCCAGTTAAGGCAACACACAATTGCCTCTATTTCAGTTTACCTTTACATGATTTACTTGGACACATTCACGTGCCGTGGGCATGCCGCAAAAACATAATAGAGTGCTGATGATAATGAAATCTTCAAGTGTGATGCAAACGGTTTTAGTAATTGTTCAGTTTACGCAGTGTGCCAAAAGTAAATTATTTTCTTTTTAAATTATGTACACAAAAAAAAAATTAAAAATAATAACAAAGATGTAAGTACTCAGAAATGTATCTGCGGCAGGGCAATCTTCTAACCTTTAATTATTAAAAAAAATATTAGGAATTTGGACTAACCGTGACAAGTACGATTTTATGTCCAAATTTAGTATGTCTTTCACAGAACTCTTTTAACAATGTTCTATTATCTTCAAAATCCGCCGGAGGTAAATGTGAAGAATAAAAATCCTCCCACTGAGATGCCATTTCCATACAGCTGCACTCACTTTTATAAAATAATTATCATGAACAATAAATTTTGATAAGAAACGTCAGAAAAACTTGGATAATTGTGTTACTAGCTTGGAAAATTAATTAAAAACTGGCACCTGCGTGCGCGAGCAGTACTTACATTTTTAATATTTGTGGGAAAAGTAAAATGTTATAAATGACAACACACAATATCGTATGTCAAATAGATGCATAGAAAAAATCCTCTGATATATAGTATTTTGTGAATTGTTTTTTAGTGATTTATTTATAACTAAATATATAATTTGCGATGGCCAACAATGTGGCTGGAGAGTAAGTAATATTTTAGATTCAATTTTCACTCCTTAAAGCACGAGTAATGAGTAAAAAATAATCATTTCGCACTGTAAATAAAGGGTGGCATTTGACATTTTCAATACATATTTCCAGGCAATTTAATGCAATGCGACCGCAAGATGCCTCTCCAGGTCCATCTCCGGAATCTAAAAACGATTCGAATGAAGTATCTAGCAATGATACTGAAGGCGTAGGCTCAATAGAGGTATGTGTGCACTTTTAAAATGTGTGTTTTATTTTAATGATACTTTATTTTAAATATATTTTTTTACATATAATTTACCTTTTAAAAGTATTTTGTGTGTAACTACAGTGTATTTTCGTAATTGCCTTGCTTCTTTAATTTAAGAAACATTCTAGATTTAATAAAACTAGACAGTAGGTAGTCCCAATAAAGGATCAATATAAATTTTATTTCTCATGTGAAAATAATACTGAATTAGAATTGATTAAACAATCTTCTTATCATCAAGATTCTGTTTCCTAATATTAAATAAACAACTATAAGGGCCGATTGTTTGATCAGTAGTTAGAGTAATAGTTAATCAAAAAGCATAGATTTTTACGAAGATGCAAAAATCTATGCTTTTTTATGAACTCTTTACCGTAACTCCTGATCAAACAACCGACCTTAATTATACCTACCTTTGTTATTAACTTTTGGTAGTAAAAGTAATTCATCATACGGGGTTACAACATTTTGAAGCATCAAAAAATACAGTCAAAATATAAATTTATTTTGATGTAACTAACTACGCATATAAAATTTGTTTTACTATCATTGTTTACGGCATAAATTAGTTAATATTTTTCAATGACAAATTAATTTGAAAATTTCAAAATTGGCAGTGTTATGTGCTGTCCCGCAAAGGCCCATTTCCGTGCCGCACGCAGCTGGTGGAGATAATTATGTCACCAGGGTTTGAGTGAAATAAAAA